>JABSTR010003649.1:0-76657 GCA_013339765.2 Haemaphysalis longicornis
TTAACAGACGTGCTCTCTCCTTGCTTTAAAGTCCTGTGAAATATGTGAGCCAACAACCGTTTCGTCCCCGACGAAGCAAAGATGGAAGCGCAAGTAGGTGGCACAATTGTTGCCCTCTGCCTGAGGCAAACCATACTAATTGCTTGCATAGGCTTGCACGGTACATCGTCTCTAATTTTAGTATTATAGGGGCGACGACCGATCGGCATGTCAGTGCCGTATCACGGTGTTTACCGGCAAAATTGGTGAGGGTACGCGCACGCGCACAGAACTATCTCCTGTTGTGCGTGTGTCTGCTCCGCCGTTCTCCTAAGGGCAACAAACCCCCTGTTTTTATATTTCACAAGTGCCAATTGCTACCGCCAAAGCTAGCTGTGGCATCTTTGGACAATTTGGCAAATGCCGTTGCAGGGGGTGTACCACTCTCCAAAAAACAGCGTAGCAGACGCCACTTCCCGCCCACAGCAGATATCCCTAAGCGCGTGCTCGTAATCTCGCCTAGTTCGCAGCCTTGTAACACCGCTGATAAGGCGCTGACACAGTCGGTCGGTCGTCGCTCCGGCGTATTATTAAAAATTTGGGATGCTGAAGACGAACAAGAGCTCTTAATTCTATGCATTCCCGTGGCCTTACCGAGCCCAGTTGGAAAAAGAATGGTGGCGTATGATGAGCACTCCTTATGGGGTATAGTAATTGAACTGCAACACTTTCCATCTCACAGCTAGCACAGTATTATGGGTTAATGTATTATTGTCCCAGCAGTCACACTTCCTGCAACATTTAACAATAGCGGGCCCAGAAGTTTGCGGGCTGCGCGCGATGAGCAAAACGCGCGCTCCCCGCTTCACTCTGCAATCGACCGTGGGCCACGCGACGAAAGCTGCGCGCTGATTCGCAGAGGGAGGCGGCTCCAGCGTTCTCTCCGCCGGCCCTTCGTTATAGCCCAACCGGGTAGTTCGCACCTTTTAGATGCAAGCGCGGAGGTAGCCAATTTCCGGTCTGGGCAAAAAAAAGCAGGCGTAGGCTGCCTCGCAGTTGCGCCTATTTTTCGTTAGGGCGTTTCGAAGCGATAAACGTTTGTCGGCGTATGGGCTCGTTTAAAGAGGGTATTCCTTTGAGCTATCCACTCAAACTTGCCGTCCTGCACTGAAACCCAGGACAAAACAAACGGCCAAAACTGTGCAGGCCGTTTCAGCTAGAAGAGGTTCGTAAGAGCTTGGACACGAAGCGGCATGGGAGATTGTACCCGACCGAAGAGTTTGACCAGTTACAGCCGATCGCCCAGCCGTGCGCCTATCTGCCGTCGCTCAGGCATACCATGATAAGGCGCTGAAGACACACCGGTCGGTCGTCGCTCTGGCTTTAACATAAAAATTGGGAGGCTGAAGATGAACAAGAGCCTTCCATTTCTATGCATTCCCGTGGCTTACCGAGCCCAGATAAAAACGGAATGGTGGCGTGTGATGAGAACTCATGCGGGGTATAGTCAGGTTCCAGTAGAAAAAAATTTCCCCAGTTCATTCCACACCAAAGAAAAATAGCAACGATTGCGCGCGCATTCAAAAAGAACCGGAAAGTGGATGCGCTTCAAAAAAAGGGCCAACATATTGGCTGTAATGGCGTCCGGTCCTCGAGCGGAACTTAAGCTTAATATTCAACCAGCTAGTCAGAGTTAAAGCATGGTGATTATGCCATTCGTTCATACGTAAGTTCTCGGCGAATCAGGATCCTCATAGGTCGAAGGACAAGCCCTCCCCCTCAATGGGTAGAAGTACCTGGAGCAGTAAGGCTACCCATTGTAAACTAGATGAAACGTATGAAATATATAAGCAATGAAGCTTAACAGGACTGAAGGAGAACGCTTTTGAAAGCAATTTGGAAGGAATGCCTAAAGCAGGTTTCTTGGATTTATAGTACTACGCCTCCTGAAGGCTTAACCTTTTGTGTCTAAAATCGCACATTGTGTAAGTTGTATTACAGAAGTCTGTCATCGGCATAAAGAAACGGATAGCAACACATCTGATACCTCCGACGCAATGCTCCCACATACGACCATGCCCGAGCCAAATCAGCTTACCACCAAGTCTTCCTCTAACACATCATGGCAGCCTCTCCAAAAGCTTACGCAGGCAGTAGGCCTTAGCGGAAAACAAATTTACGATGTTACTGGGACTCTCATTATATACCATGGCCGTAGAAGATACAGTGTCTAACTGTGGATCGCGAAGCAGTTCTTCAACTACACTAGACTCAGAAGACTTGGTTAGCCATTTCTTCCGCTTCACAGGGAAAGCATATTCAACCAACACAATGAAAAATGAACCGAAAGGGCGAGCATCGAAACTGGCGGACATCCCGGAAGACCAGACCCGTTCCCTAGTCAACGCGAGTGGAATCCATGTTTCTATTAGTCAGTGACGAATGTAGATAGAAAATGTCGGTCGCTCAACATCCGCAATTACTCTCCAGCGAAGGAGCTGCGGCGTTTGCTCCCTCCATTCTTCAAATACATTACCACCCCACAAGTGGTTCCGCACATTAAAACAGCACAGCAACAAAAACAATATCCTCTTTTCGACTGTGTACCAATGTCGCATTACAGGCTAGGATATGATCTGAAGCAACAAATGGCATGACACATACTATTCCCAAGAGTATAGCAATGCTTGCACCGCCAACGCAAGGTGAATGACGAATGGTGACACGTAAACAAAATGATGTTCACAGATTGGTTTCTGCAAAGACTCATGCACCGCGGGATTTTACCATGGTGGAGGGTGGACTGCGGATGAGGAACCCCCGAAACCCCACCAAGGTATGTCAACATGACTGACATAGTAGATGCTAAAAATAAAATAAAAATGAAGGTATTACTAAATCACTCCTACTAAGCCATAAGACAGTCTCTGCACACAACGTTATTTTTGTGTTCAAGGTTGCAGAAATCTGCTCAGTGCACCTCTGGAAAATATGGTCGCAAGACAAGACCGTTCGAACGATAGTAAGCACATGACCATAACACCGGCACTTCTGGCACGTGGGGACGTAAATGTTTTACTTAGTGGAAAAGTGTTCAAGCTTCTTGGCAGTTATTAATTTTAAGTCACATCAAACACCGCAGTTGATACCACGATGATGTGTACCTTGTTGTCGGCGTGGTGTTTACAATTCCCTTGAAGAGGAAAACCAACTTCTTGAATAGCGAAACTGTTGCGTATGTTCATCGTCACCATCGTCTTCTTCGTTTTCTTCGTCATCATCATTTTCAGCAACAAAGACGATGACAACAGCCTATCTACACCCACTGCAGTGCAAATGCCTCTCCAATTGTTCTCCAGTTATTCCTGTCCTGTTGATACTGCAACCAATTTATCCCCGGATACTTCTTAATCTTATCTGCCCATCTGTCTTTCTTCCTCCCCCTTCTTCGTTTCAAGCGTCGTGTCGCTTTTAACTAGGGCAGTTATAATGTTTAGCACTTTTATTTATATATTTGAGAGGAAGAAATCTGGCAATTTTCGTAATGTATTATATGATATTACGATTTTGTTCATGGCGTCTGTAGTAGAACGTGTTAAATATGGCAGCGCGCTTGATGCGCCATCTGTTGTGCTGCTCCGCAAGCTGCATTTCCTCCTCGCCAGACAGTGACTATAACGCGCAGCCCACCCGCGCTGTCTCAGCCCTGCAGATTACCCTCCACCAATACTTCTTTATCCCTGGCTTTGTGGTACAATAAAGAACTTCATACTTCAAATTGCTGAGGCTTCGAGTGAGTCATTTTCGGTCTCATAATGTATGAAGCGTATATATAACAGTTGAGTATACTCCGCACCCTTTTCTATCACCTTATGGATCGTGTGAAAATGGTCCATTGTTGAATAGCAGTCGTTTGCAGCCAATAATAACGCAGGTAGCTGTATAGAATTGCTTTGTGCTGGGATACGTTCTGGCATATTTGTGCAAGGCACTAACACATAAACACACCCGCAAAAAATTCGAAAGAACCGATATCACGATGATTATGAACAGAAAAAAAGGGTATATTACGAAAATGAAATGGTGCCACCAAATGGATATTTTATTGGAGCAAACGTCCGCAGTGACGTCGTGCAGGTGGTTTGTGCTGCTGACAGGGCTTCCTGTGTGAGAAAGAGAGAGATAGACAAAGAGAACTTTATTTTCTTAACAGCCCTACTCCGGGCCGTAGTTCCACAGTCTCTTCATTAGAAGACAGCTGGCCCGTAGAACTCCAAGAGGTCCGCACTAACACAAAGGCAGTTGACCGCCAGAAGTTCTTGCGTCAATTTGACATCTACGCCAGAACCGGGGTTCAATCAGTCCTCCCAGGAAGCGATGCGGGAACGCAGGTGTGGTGGTAGGTCTGGCGGATGGCACTCCCAGTGTAAGTGTCGTAGTGATGGGTAGGAAGGGCAGTTTGATGAAGAGCAAGTGGAGTGCGAGAGGATACCGTGCACGTAGTAGATACGGGATGGAGTGATAAGAGATGAGGTCTGTGCTTTCCGGAAGACAGATGCGGCTTCACGGGAGAGGGCGAAGTGGTGGACCATGAAATGCTGCCTCCTTGCGCGTAGCCCGTAGAGACGCTGTCGGCATGCCTGATGTTCTGAAATCTTCACAGTGCCAGGGTGGTACACATGGCGCCACAACATGGAAGGACCCGTGGAGAGTAGTCGGGTAAGCTCGTGTGCTCGAGCATTGCCGCCCAAGTTGGTGTAGTCTTGGACCCTTACCAGGGTTATCTTGTGGGGAAGATGGGCGCGAAGGGCGCAGTTGAGGGTGTCAGAGGTATGAGGGTGTGTGGTGTATCGGGGTGTGTGGTGCTTCAAGTCACCTATGCGAAAAGAAGCTTTCAAGTAATACCTAAATAGAAAACAAGACTTTTGTAGACGAGGGTTTTCTCAGATGCATTGCCAATCGTCAAAGTGCTATTGAATGATTAAGCAAATTCAGTCATTTAAAAAAAACGATGAGTGCTTTTCTGGCAGCCAAAGATTCTTTAGGCGAATTCAGTTTCCGCAATAAGCTATAACGACGTCCCACAAAGTTAACCTGGAAAGTTGCGTTCTAGTTCTAGGTAGCGGTGTTTCACCTTAGCTTGAGTGGCCCACTCAAACAGCCTGAAAAGAATTCAGCTGACTCCATTTAAATGTATTGAAAATTGATCCACAATCATTTAAGATGAAGAGTAGAATTTTCCAGAAGGATCCATAGTGATTTGAGCACTCTAAGCTACAGTGTGCGACATTCTGGGAAAGAGGAAATATGTATTGTATATTCCAAAGAAGGTTGTAGGCCAGATCTTCAAGCAATGGTGGATTCAACCCACCGGCGCTCTGCTTTCGGTTTGTACGAGATACCTATACTCTCAGGGTGCAAGCAACTGAAGAGAAACAAAGTAGTTCGGAAAGCGCAGTTTGTCTTCATATTGACCACACGAAGGAACATACGCTGAACGTATTCAAATGGATATATTCCAGGAGAAGGACCTCGACCCATTGTAACAGTTTGCAGCATTTATTGATATTTAGCTCCGCTTTTTATAAGTGTGGGTATTCACGACACCGAATTCAAATAGTTGTAGTAGTTGCCTTTCCAAGGAATAAAATTATTTAAAGTCTCGGCGAAAGTATATACTGAAGGTGTCTATAGTAGCAGTATGGTAGCAGGGCGATGTTCTCATGTTGATTTCGAAACATTGTTCAAAATTACAACTATAACTTGTTAGGTAATCTCTGGAAAACCGCCAACTGTGTCCACCGATAAAACAACCAAATTTCCCGGTAAACAGTTGTACAGAAGTAGGCAACTACGATGACGTTCGGCGAGCGGAGCGGCTTGCGTGTTTCAAAGTCCCATTGCCGACAACAAAAAACCAAACTTATAAAAATGACACAGAAACCAAATACCTTATGCTGCATTTAAACCGGCTTTTTGGGGGCCGTGGTCCCTGCCTCTGTGAAATACTTTAGCGTTGGGGAGTAGAAAAATATTAATGCAACTACAATTCGGCCTTTTATTTACCCTTTCTATGATTGTAGTTTTTTTTCAAAAGCATGAACATGATCTCAGAGGTGTTATTAGGAGTCGTTGACGTCGTAGTCTCTACGTGATATTTGTACTAGCCTTATTGTTGAGTCCTGTGTATTAAGAATATCATCTCGCTTTTCTCAATTTTGATACATTTTGAGTTACTAAACATATAAGAATGATTTTAGAGGGGTTTATTGCAGGGAGACTTCGTGTCAATATTCAATTGAACATATTTACTGGAACGGTTATGGTGAAACCAACATCAACAAAGCATCTGTAATGGCTTGCTGAGTCTGCCCAACAGGAAGATAAGAAACTGTAGACAAAGAATTAATATGCCAACAATGACAACCACACATGGCGAAACACGGTTAACAACTGGTGTTTTACACACATTCGGGGCCCATACCCAAACATGTTTTATATGACGAGTCAGGTAGTAGAGGAATAAATATATTGCCACAAGCTCAGGGCGCTAAGGGGTAGGCACCTGAACGGTGGCAGGCCTGCTCTATTTCAAGAATTAATGGCATTTGCGAGCTGTCTACGCTTTATCTATCAGGATACGTTGTATTGAGAGGTCCATGCGGATTAGCTGACCCATCCACTGCTCATCGGTTTATTAGGGAGTGGGGCTGATGGTACGGTTTTGTTACAAACCCGTCCATCGTGGTACGAGGTGCCAGTGTGTGTACAGAAATTTCAGGCAGCGTAATAAAGTTGGAGTACCTGATATGAAAGAGAGTGCCATTAGAATTGGAGTTTGAAGGCGGCGAAAGGTGGTAGCCTCGGCTTTGTATATGTGGAGGTGTCTGTGCGCGGTCTTTCGTCATTGGTTCTGGTGGGGGGAAAAATCTGGGGGCTTGATAAATGTGTGGTTGGCTCGGGAGACCTCAGAGACTGCTGGTCTCTGCTTTCTTGTGAAACAGCACGGTTGGTGTGAACATTGGCCGCCACAAAGTGTGCCACTTCGTTCCTCTTGAAGAACCCGTGTAGAGAAGACCAGATGGTGTGCATGTGCGGGAGCTGGCGCGTATTTTCCAGAATTGTAAGGGCCTGGTTTAGTATGAGGCTTCACAGAAAGTTTTCGTAGGTGCCTTGGGAGCTTGTGAATGGGATGTATTTGTTTCTAGTGGTGGCGGCCGAAGCAATAAAACGGTCTGATGAATCATTAGGTGACGTTGAAATTTCAGCTGCCGTCATTTCTGCTCATTTTGCGGAGGTGAAAATCACGCCATAGGATGGTAACGGGCGTATGGGGAGGTATCTTTGTACCAAGCGAGGAAAGAGTTCGGAAACGTTTGTTTAAATAATTCTATTCTATATTCTTTGCGTGGCTTGTAATGGCGAATTTCATGGTATGTTGGATGGCCGAGGGACGCGTTGCTTGGCATTTAAAGGAAGGCAAGCAGCGAGTCGGGTAAATTCAGCCTTCTGTTTGTCGATAGCTTAAGCCACGTGAATTGGGATTGCGCGTCTTTTTTACGAATATCTAGAATATTGTAGGCATACTGCGCGTTTTTCCAATAAAACATCTTTATTTGAGCCAGGAGATCGAACACTCAGTTCACAGGCTTTTCAGAGTACTGGAGGCGTCTTTCAATTGTTTCTAACTTTGATTTTTTTCTCTCTCTATTCCTGGGTTTGAATTTTGCGACTTAAGCAATTGCAATAAATAATCGTTACCTTTGCAATGAATGCTTCTTTTCCACTATAAGCTATCGTGTTGTTCGCATTCTGTAAGGGGTTTGCTATAAATTCCTTACGAAGGCATAAATTTACGGTAATTTGCTTGGCAGATTGCCATAAAAATTTTTCATGGCAAATTCAGGAGATGGAATATGTTGCTGCCTTAAGGTCAGCAGCAAATAACGATTGAACATAAAAATTGGAAGCTTTAGCACAAGAAAAGATGAACACGGAGATCCCGAGTTCGACAGCAATTTTAGTGAATCTCTTCAGGAGCCGAAGTGAAAATATATATGATACAACAAAGTACCTCATTCGTTTTCTCCATAAATAAAGGTCGTCAATGCTCAAGTCTCCATTAGGGTCGAAAAAATCGCATAACACAACAAACAATAAAAAATTTCGCATTGAGTCAAAGGTAAACACCAAGGGCTCAGACGAAGCACCGCGTGGTTTAACCGAACCAAAAAAAAATAAAAAAAGGAATAAAGAACACATTCCAATGATGGCAACGAATGATGACGCTTGCTAATTATTCATGCTTGGTGTAGCCTCTGAATAACAGTTCGTATATTCACCTTCAGAAATACCAACAGAGAACCCCTACCTATGCGCGGAAAGATGCGGAGGCAACAGCCTGTGGCTGCTTGGTATATAGCAGTTTGATTGAGAATGCGAGAGCTGCATGGATTTTTAATACTGTCCACTCTGAATATTCAGACAAAGGTGGTGCTTGGCGACGGCGATGTATAAAGTTTAAGCAGAGAGCTCTTTTCGGTAGCCAAGCAACGACAGATTCAGAAAATGTTTCGTTCAGTTGTGTAATGAGTCGGTGTTTTCGTCGGTTCCGGTGTATTCTTTTTAGCATTATAATTTGACTTCTATTCTAGGCTGAATAGCATACCAATGTCGCAAACCGCAGGTTTGCTGAGTTACTCACTGCAACTCGGAATTGCTTAGGCGCAAGTAATCAGAGGAGGGCGCCAGAAAATAGTCATAAAAACCCTAGTTACTGAAAAAGGAACTAGGGGAATTATAACGAGGCTAAGGGTTAAAACTAAGGGGCGAAAGTGAATTATAAAAAGTCAAACGTATGCTTAAATAAAACAAATACTAAGTGATATAATTTTAAACGAAGCACAAATAAAAGCTCGAATCAAATGTTCACCGTAATATCCAGGTACGTGTCACGATTGAGGCGAGGTGATCGTGGCAGCGATTTCACCGTCTCGCGTGTCAACATGTCAAAGAGGCAGGATGCCTGCTGTGCTCGCAAGACCGGGTTCTGCTGCATAACGGTACCGACAATGTGCCAGGCTACACCGGCGTCGGGCTGATGGGCACCTGCAACTGTCCATAGTAATCTGGCACCAGGCAGCAGACCGTCCAACGGCGGGACACGAAAGTTGGCCGCCTACTCAGAGTAAGCAGTTGGCGGACTGCAGGAGAACACACAGCTCGGGCCCTGTCACCTCTAGCCCGAAAGGTTGGAGTACAATTATGTCTCTATCCTGGGCGTATTGGTCATCTTACAATGTTTTCAACCTCTCAGCCCGTTCTCCAATACAAGTCGGGCTTCCGGAATCTTCGCTCATGCTGGGCTTTCATTAGCGTAGCCATCAAAAACATCATCAGGCCTCCCTTCTTTTTTATCTAAAAAGACGCAGAGAAAAAACAGCAATGACTATACCACGTATTCGCGCTCGGTTTTGCGCAACTAGAAATCATCTGGAATGCTTACAGGACGTTGTAGTTGTCATCGAAAAAAGCCGAGACAAGTGTCTCAATAACTATTGGGGAGAAAGTGCGGGCACCGACGGAATAATTATACTTTACTGAGTAGGCGTGCAGCTTGCTGACATAGCCTATTGTTTACCTTTTGCCGGCTATCAATGCCAACGAGGGTAGCAGTACACCTGGTACGTTGCGGCCAACTGTTGCCGCTGCGACCTCTTTCAGATTCACACGGGCTCTTCTCAGGCTTCTGCTTCACTTTTGATGACGGTGATAATTTTATCCTGTGGCCCTTTGTTGAACTTGGCTAATAACTCAGCGCTTGCGCTCACATAATTATCTCAAGGATCCTAGGAAGGCACTCACGTTAACAACCCAGCAGAATACTCAGCTACTATACACCATTTGTTTTTCTTGCTCGCATATACGCCATGGCGATTCACTGGTGAAGTTATTGTGCTACTGAGCAAAAGGACACCAAATATATCTCGGTCTGGTTGGCTGTTGCCTGTCTGTTCAGATTTGGCTGCACGTCAAACATCTCCAGGAGGTCAAACCTAACGTTGAGCCCTCCACTATGGCTCGCCTTATAACCCGTAGGTAGCTTCAGCCCATTACAGAGCTTTAGTTATTTTTATTTGATGGTTGAATGCGTGGAACCTCAAGTATATGTGCTTAGTGGACTGTATGTTGCCGTTTCCCTGAAGTATGTACATAAATGTCTGGTTATTTACCTTGGATTATTCATCGTAAATTATTGGAGTCCCCTATTTTAACTCTTGAACTAGAAGCGAACGAATAAGGGAACAAGAGAAGCATAATTTGCTTGGCAATAAAATTTGACGCAAAATCTTCCCCCTGCGAATGGCTCGTGAGCCTGCCCCACAAACTAAGCGACACTGACAAAAGCAAAAATCACCGGTTTATTTCGGGAGTACAAAAAAGAACATATGCACAAGTATCATCTTGCAAAAGAGAACGGCAATGAGGGCAATGCGAAAATGAATAGCGCAGGGCACCGATTATTCAGCAAAGTTTGCTGCACTCCCATCGACAATCCCGACGATGTTGCAGTCCTATTCCCGAGGTGAACCTTGGGCACCTACCACAGGTGCCGGTTGTTCCTCACTGTCAAACGGAAGTGGTTGCAGTTGTTTGTCCCTTCGCGCTCTAATACTGTCCATCTGCTTTCATATGGTGGTTCCTATTGACAACCCCACTGCACTCGTGAAAGCATCTTTTTATCATCATCGTCATCATTTAAGGTTCCATTAAGAGCCGCCTTCGGGGTAATCATAAGGGATAGGGGACAGAATGATATTATAAACATCGCAGGCAATGCTCATCTAAAAAGGCAACGAAAGTAACAACGGGAAAATGAAAAAAGGTGTACACTAATGAAACAAGAAACAGAAAACAATACCGTTGTTGCTTCCCGTGGTACTTACCACGCGTACAGTTTCTCGAGTAAACGCCCTTCAACAAAGGGTAGGCTGTCCGCTAGGAATCGCGGTGCCTTGCGCCATCGGCTTAATTCGCCCATGTCTTTCTTTGCTTTCTCACTTAAGTTGAGAGAGGAAGCTTCTGAAGTGTGAATCATCTTTTTGGACACGTTGAAAACATCTACCGTTGATTTATAGCCCCCTGGCTATTTCGTGCTGTATCGTTAGAACTGTCGTTTACACAACTACAGAAAAACAGGTTACCACAAATCGCGAATTTGCAGCATTTTCAGCATCTGCAGCAGAAATACCACGCTGCAGAAATATGTAGCGATGCATCCAAAACTTTCATCGCGTTGTCGTTGGCTGCGCACGGACCGAACTTTAATGCCTCTACATCAATCCATCTATATACGAGCATCTTCATGGCGGAAGCATATAGTATTTTTGTGTTCATATTGTTCAACATCACATTCAAACGTCCACCATCTACAAAGATTCACTCAGCATTTTACGTGTATTTTTATGCCTAAAGCTTTCCAATAAGCACGTTATAAATACAGTTTTTAGAATTTTATAGTCAGCGTATGCCAAAAATGTTGAAGTGATTATATGTTGGCTGGCGGGTCACGGTGGTAATGCAGGAAATGAAACCGCAGACCAAATGGCCACCGCTGTGGCCCACACAAACGCAGTGGACATTAAAAAAATATCCTACACCTACCTCAAGCCACGCATAAGACAACACCTTCGCAGAACGCAGCAAACCGACTGGAGTACACAGACGGACCACACGTTACACCTAATAAAACCACACCTAGGACCATACACTACTGACGGCCACAAGATTCATTCAAGTGGCCCTGGCTGGATTACGAATAGGGCACACACATGCTTCACACTCCCATCTCCTCACTGATTCTTTTGTAGCAGGTGTGGGGAGGGCCTTTCCGTAATTCGTAATCTAATTACATGCAAAGCACTACACACAACAAGGCGCAAACACTTCTCTCAACTCTACAGACAACACATTACAGTACACTCAGCAAAACGTTTAGTCGATGATCCCGATTCTTCTACTATGCACTTTTAAGTTTCTTAGTGAAATCATATTTTTACACCTCATTAGCTATCACGCATAGTTTTTTAGACCACATTTTGTAATACGCACAATCACCACCTGGCCTTCTACACCAGCCAGAGTCATTGTGTCTTGCTTATCTTACATTAGTTTTCTTGTTGGATGATTTTAGTTTGCCTTTACAACTCCTACGTAACCGTTGTTTGGCACTCTTTGCCTAGTTGCCCTTGCGCCAGAAACATCCAACCATCATCATCTAGTTTCACATGTGGGACATAGCAAAAACCATACTCTTAAATCCTGGCCGAGCTCCAAAGTGGATAATCTTGGCCTAATGTTATTTCGTGCATCGGAAAGCTTCGGAAACCTTTCACCACGACATGACTACACAATGCCTATCAACACAATGATTTCGAAAGGTTTTTAGATTCTAGCATCTTTTTCTTGGCTCAGAGCGTGAGGGTACAACTGTGCCAACATATTGTCACGTATTCAAAGACGACCTAGCTGTCTTGAAGAAAAAACAAATGTATTGGACCGAACTTGTGCTCCCCTAACAACTCAAAGGATACACAGCAGGCAAAGCAGCAGTCAATAAAGTGACCTGCGTAGACTGGTGTCGACGATTCCAATACCGCTGCATTTTCTCAGCGGGAGTTTATCACTCGGCGCGAGGGTTTCTGGAATAGTCGAGTTGTATCCAGAACACTGTGGAGCAACGAATAATATTTTAGACTGTTCGCGTTAGTTCGGAACGCTCTCCCTAACAGAAGAGATACCACATGCGGCACAGAAAGAAAGAACGGAACACGCGCCTCCCTTGGCAAACGCTACACCGATAACACAAACAAAAATATACAAACCCAATGCACGGTTCGCAACATTACCCCCCCTCTAAGAGTGTATCCACATGATGCTAACACCAGCGAAAGCCCGAAAAAAACTAGAAGTCCGGCATCGTGCGTAGAAAGGTTTTAGGCGAACCACGTGGACGACTTCGATCCGCGTGCGTCGTCGTGGTGTTTCGGAATCACCATTGGCGATCACCTCGTAGATAAGGTGACCCACACGTTGTAGAATCCGGTAGGGTCCAAAATACCATCGTAGAAGTTTCTAACAGAATCCACGTCGTGGGATGGGAGCCGAAACCACATACGCTTTCCTGGGTGGTACTCGGAGTCTCGGCGTCGGAGGTGTTAGCGGCTCACATCCACCAGCTGCTGGTACGTTGTGCAAACTCGAGTGAGCTGTCGGGCCTCCTCCGCACGCTGAAGGTATCTTTCGACGTCGGCGTTGAGGTCGTCTTCTTCCACGTGGGGAAGCATGGCGTCAAGCATCGTAGTCGGCCGTCTTCAGTGGACAAGCTCGAACGGTGTCAAACGTGTGGTTTCCTCGATAGCCCTGTTGTTCGCAAACGCGACATACAAAAGGACGTCGTCCCAAGTATTATTTCCAAGGTCGACGTACATAGATGGCATAACCGCAACTGTTTTGTTCAGGCATTCCGTTAGTCCGTTCGTTTCGTAGTGGTACGCCGTAGTTCTTCGGTGACCCGTGTTGCTGTACTGTAAGATTGAAGGCTGTGAAGGCCATTCCGCGGTCCGTGGTTAGGACTTCAGGAGCACCCTGTCGCAGCACATTTTTGTTTATGAAGAACTTGGCGACTTCTTGTGCAGTCCCCCTGGGAAGAGCGGCGGTCTCGGCGTATCGCATTATGTAGTCTGTAGCTACGACAATCCACTTGTTCTGTGATCGTGAAGCAGGGAACGGGCCTAGAGGGTCCATTTCGATCTGTTGAAATGGTCTCGACAGGACGGCAATCGGATGCAGTATACCGGCGGCTATTGTCGGCGGCGGTTTTCCTCGCTGGCAGTCACGGCAACCCCGAACTTAGTGGGCGACGTCGGATGTAAGTCGGGGCCAGAAGTACTTCGCCTTGATTTTTGCAATAGTGCGAGCTGTTCTGAGATGCCCGCAAGACGGGTTGTTGTGGCACGCTTCCAAAATTTCTTCACAAGGGTCTTTGGGGATGACAAATAGATAATTCGTTCTCGTTCCAGGGCTGAAATTCTTCTTCACGACGACGGAGTTTTTGAGGGCGATCGCTGGTAAGTTGCCCTTGAACGCCCTAGGAAGGGCGACTTTGCGTCCTTCGAGGTAGTCGATCATGACGAGCAAGTCGGGGTCGGCACGCTGCTTGGCGGCTGGGTCGCTTTCTGTCACAACTCCCAAAACGGGCTGTCTTTATCGGTGTCTTGTGGTGCTGGGTCGACGGGGGCGTCCATGTGCATTTCAATTCCGGCATTTTTGTCGAAATGAGCGGGCACGAGCGGGTTTTGCAGGCGTTGTTGCAGCTCGCAGAATGCTTTTTCTTGGGCGTTTTCCCAGGCTGAAGTGGTGTCAGGCGCGTGAGTCTTTTGTCAGCGCGTGAATGCCTCTGCAATGCGTGCGAGGCTTGCGACGAAGCACCGGTAGTATGCAAATAGGTCCGAGAAATCTTAACACGCTCTTTTTGTCCTCCGGTCTTAGAAATTTCGCAGTGGCTAATGTTTTCGCAGGGTCAGTCAGGACTCCCACGGCGTTGGCGACGTGCCCGAAAATTTGATTTTGTCGTAAGCGAAGCGGCACTTTTCGGGCTTCAGCGTTAACCTCGACGAGCGAATAGCCTCGAGTAAAGATTCCGCATTGCAAGGCGTTCATTGAAAGTTCACGTCATAAAAGAAATGACGTGCTCAGCGGCTAGCGAGCTAGTATGGTGCCAAACATTGCTGGCGCCGTGCACAGCCCAAACAGCATGACCTTGAACTCGTATAGGCCATCCGGCATTATAAATGCAGTCTTCTCTCGGTCTCTCTAGTCCACTTTAATTTACCAGTAGCGAGTCTTCAGATCCAACGATGAGAAGTACTTCACGTGGCAGAGGTGGTCACGGGATTCGTAGATTTGTGCAGGGGGTACACGCCTGTTTTGGTGATTTTGCTCAGTCTCCGGTTGTCAACGCAGAACCTTAAATTGCCGTCTTGTTTTGCGCGAGTACGACCGGCGCAGCCCACGGAATTTTACATGGCTGTATTATGTCGTCGCTGAGCATGTCGTCTACTTGAGTTCGAATGGCTTCGCCGTTGTGTGACGACACGCGTTACGGTGACTGTCGGGTAGGTCGTGCTTCACCTTCGGTTATTCTCCGGTGCTTCGCCAGAGGTGTCTGGCGTACCTTTGAGTTCGACGAATAACAATCGCTGTAGTGATAAAGCAAAGCCAATAACTGGTTCTTTTCTTCTTGCGCTAGCGCCGGATTCACGTCGAATGGATGCGGGGGCTTGAAGGTATCCTCAGGTGCGCGTTCAAAGTCGGCGACTTTGATCACGTCACTCGCATCTTGCGTTTCTTCGAGGAATGCGATTGCAGTGCCCTCGTTTAAATGCTGGTACTCCTGAGTGAAATTGGTGACCAAAACGCGGGATTTGCGTTGCGTAAACCGTACAATGCCTCTTGCGACAGACACTCCGTGGTGTAGAAGCAGCCTCACTCTCCACGATTACGCCGAATTCAGGAGCAGCACCTTCACAGCAGACGGTGACAATCAAGCTTGCGCGGGGTGGCAGGGTGACGTGATCCTCGGCCATCCTTAGAGCAGCATGGAATTCGGGGTTTTGCTGCGGCGTCGTGGAGTGATCGGAGGGAAAAGTTATCGACTTGGTCTGTAGATCAATTACTCCGCCGTTATCCGTCAAAAAGTTCATTCTGAGAATTACGTTATGGGAGCAGTTAGGCAAGACAACGATCGAGGCAGGGTACGTCCTGCCATCTATGTTGACGCGAGAAGTACACGTTCCACTTGGCGTCACGAGGTGGCATCCTGCTGCGCGCATGCGCGGAACGTCCCATCTGGTCATAACCTTCTTTAGGTTAGACGCAAATAGTCCGCTTATTACTGAGTTGTAGGCTCTTGTGTCTACGAGGGCGACTACATCAAAGCCGTCGATGGACACCCTGACGTCCCACACCACCTTCCTCCAGTTCAGGGTGCGTCGGGGCATCGCATATCGGCTTGTGCATGTTGACGGTCGGGCACTGTGCGTCGTCGTCGTGTTCTCAGCGGCAGTCTCGGTCATGTCGTGTACGCGCCGCGCCGTGTAGCTGTCGTCGTGTTTGGGAGTATCGTGAGGGTTATGTAGGGTCTTTGGGATGAGGGCAATTCATGGACCGCTGTCTTTAGCGCGTCCTTGCGTCATTGGAGGGTTTCCGGGTTTCCACGGTAGACCTACTTCACCTCCAGAATTTCCTGCTTTTAGTTTCCCCCGTGAGGGCTGAGGGACATTCCACGGGCGAAGACAGCATTGCTATGGCAGTTGGGCTACTCATTGACTACACGCCCGCAAGATCCTTACTTCAAAGCAACAAAACGATAACTATATGTGGAAGCTAGTTTTAATGTACATATTTAACGCACGAAGACAGCTTTGTTCGTTTACGCATTTTTGGTTACGGTACTTCAGCAACCAAACCACCACGTTCTGGGTCAACAACTACGGGTAATCTCTTTGAGCATCATTTATAAAACAGTGTTAGGTAACTAGCTTTGCCACTCTTTATACACACCCCTTCTCGGCTCCTTGCCTTTTTGAGGAGAAGGAGAGTGAAGATATTTAGCGAGGACAAGAAAGTCTAACAAATTTTTTTTTTTGTCGAGGAACAGGCGAAACATACCATCTGTTTGGCAATCCAAAAAGAAAAGCTGTATGATAGTACGCTACAGATTGTTCTGATTCGCCAACGTCTCTCATGATATTGTGGTGGTCGTAATTTGCGTTTGTGAATTTCTGAGTGGCGTAAATTGCATCACGGTGAATAGAGAATACAATTTGTATTGTGAATAACATGAACTCTTACGTTACCTTGTATTGGCAGCTCGCACAATCACCCTATCCAATGGTATAAACTGCCTCCGATGTAAACATGACCCACCACCAATGTATGAAAGCCGTGATCGCAAAGTAAAGACGTCAAAAATATCAGAAGCTCAAAGGTAGGTAACTAGTATTTTTCGTACTAGGCTCGTTATTTTGTTTCTCAAATTGGGCTCCCACGACTTCTACGGCGTTTTGTGGATGCATTCTGAGGATAAAACCAGACTCAACTTTGTGTTTCGTGCTTGTAAAAATATCGTTGAAGAGGGGGCAGGGATTTGTAAAGTTAGACCTTTGAGAGTCATGGGGGTGCTTCAAAGTCGGAGAATTTAGCAGTCAGTGATTTATGACGGCATGGTAGATAGCATAGACCTTATTTTAGGGGAGCGTTTTTTAGGCGTAAATATCTCTTCCGGATGTCGTTGCTTAGCAAAAACCAGTGCGCCAAACAACAATTTTTATCTTTTCGGTATCGATGGCACGACGAAGACTAGGAGATCTTTTAATGCCGCAAATTTGATTAATAAACCAAACACCAGGAATGGCTTGGTGTCAGAATAAAGGAAAAGTAAATTTATGTCTGCATCACGCCTAATTACAAAACTAAGCGAAAACATTGAAAACCTAAATGCGCACTTTACAACAAATTGAGAATGCAACTCGCCTGTTAAATACCGTGGTAAGTTTGGAACATGTGACTGAAAAGACGTTGTTTTTAGAAACCTACACCACTGAATAAAAATGTCCGCCAAAAGGTAAATACATTTTTATTGCAAAGTTCAAATAAAAATATTTGAAATCGTGGAAGACCTTTCTGTAATTGCCCCTGTGTAGATACGTCATAAAAAAAATTCCGTGCGTCTACAGAGAGACCTGATCTTTTAAACTTAGGTCAAATACCTAGCGGTTTGCATTAGGGACATGCCGCACGAAAGGTCGGGACGAGTTGAGCGTATGCGTGATCCGAGAACACGTGGAGCTCGCCTGGCTACCGCAAAAATGAATGTGTAAAGGCCTGCTCAGTCTTCTAAGGAATTTGGTGCAACAACTCCCTCCGCTCCGTCCCCCAACCCCTAGGCGTGAAAAGTTTGCTGGCAGGAAATAGGTTAGGGATCTTCGGCATAGGTGAAATAATTCAAGAGAGAGTTTTCACTGTGGCATACGGGATTTTAAATAAACTTGCCATGACGTTTTAATTTTGGATTTGTGCTTGGCGTAGTAGATGATACTTTGAACAGTCATAGGTAGTGCGTGGATAAATACTATACATAACGAGGCAAGTTGAACGATGGCATCCCCTTGCGAAGAAGCCTCCAGCTTCAAGTGCTGAGAACACAATACAATCATAGGTCGGTGAACGACACGCGGTTTTACACAAGCAACACCCGCCAGTGCCTCCGGTGCCATCCAGTGAAGCCAGTTTTGTTTTAGTAGCACACCGGGCATCACCCCGATAGTCGCGTTTATAGCACTTGTAATCCGATGAATGAACACCAGCAATATTTAGTTAAAATGGTACCCGTGGTGCACACGGCCAGAACGGAACTGCCGCAGCAGCTGCAGCCTGAATAACACGGAAGACAGGACGAAAAAAGGTTGCTTTAGAAAACTATGCCAAGGTCGTTACTACTTGTCCTGGAATTCTGTTCGATCAAAAAGCAGTTGTGACGAGATGGCTGGTGGTACTGAGCACGTGTACTGGAGTCCCAGTGCGTGGTGGCATCCCGAAGGCAAGGATTTAGGAATACGGTATTCGAACGCTCATTCATTTCCACAGTTTAATATCCGGGCGTACGATTTCTACCAGGTGTAGTTTTGAAAACATAGCAATAAATGGCACCATAAGCAAAAAGAGAGGTTGTGGTTTAGAACGACGTCTCAGAGAGAACGACGCTTGCAAAGCGTTTCATAATACCGTAAAGAGACAACCTGTTTCTTGCGCACTGCCTAATTAAAAATAATGCACTGTCTTTGTTTCACAAAAGGCCAGCAAAAAACCATACCGCCCACATGCCAAAATAATTAGTAGGAATCAACAGCTCCCGGCAAGTTATGCTTCTGGCGTGTAAGTGTATTCATACAATGAGTTGAAAAAAAAACACTGCTGTTTTTTTTCTCCTTCTGTATCTTAGGTTCACAATTTGGTTCACAATTTGGTTCACAATAATTGAGGGTGGCATAGCACCAGGCGGTTCCTATCACATAATATACTCGTCTTGGACCAGAGTTACCATTTAACGCAGGTACATTAAGGATGATGCAACTTAACCTACTTGAAAGCAAATGAACAAAGGAGCAGCGATATTTACCTTCGCCATCAATACTGCTAATACACGTCTAAGGATCTAGCTGTGCACAGCCACCAGACGACAAATGAATCCATCAGAAAGTACTCAGGCGCATCGCAACGCAAACCATGTGAAGGGGCAAGATAAAAACACACTTTGACATACGTGACCTTAGAAGTGGAAAACGATCTTTTTTCGGGTATTTATTAATCAAAAGAAATGTCCTGATATCCCCAAACATCTTATGATGTTTCTAGGGGTAGCTCTAGAAAAGCGGTAATTTTCCGTGCACAACCTGTAGGGATCCTGTGAGGGTGGGTAATCATTTGTAGGGAAATCTAAAGCGGCCGTGTCGCTTTCAAGTACGTAGCAGCTGCGACGTTAAGCACCTCCATGACAGGAATTGGTGGAAGGGTAAATTGACTGCAGTGATTTACTGCATCATCTTGCCTGTGCTTTGCTTGAGTGGGTGCCGCGCTGCGTTGAGCATCAACTCTGGCAACCACAAATATGTAGATACAAATATCGACACTATTGTGGCGACGTTTCTCGTGCGGGTGTGGGATAGAGCGTGTGGGTTTTATAGGGATTTGTCGCTTTTGCAAACCGTTCTTGGACTAAGGGCATGCTGTACTAACGTCTCTAGAAACAAATTGTAAGTAAAGACAGTTCAATACGCCAGGAAAGATATTTCGTAAACCACTCTTCCACACGGGGACTGCGATTCCAAAATTACTTTATCAACACCACAACACACGGGCTGTTAAATTGTATAGGATGAAAACAGAATAGAGTAGCCATGCAACGAATCCCTATATGTGTAACAGTAGACAGGGCCACGTAATTTGTTTCTTTGATAAATTCTGCACCAAACGTGGTTCATGACAGCCAATTACGTATTGGTATGTAAGCCGCCTTGATATGTAGAACTAGACTGCGAAGTGAGGACCCCTTTTTCGGTCGGAGGAAATTGGCAAAATGCCTTCCCTGGAAAGATACACAAAATCTTTTTTGACCAAATAAACAATTAGGCAGGAGTGGAAGTCATTGGTCCAGCGTTCCGCCAGGTATCCCAGCCACTTTCTCCATTTCAGTCAGCTATTGCTCCCTGATTGGACTCCTGGAAAGTTCACTATTTTAGTGCGCCTAAGCAGGCGTCTCATTCAATCTAAATATGGTTTATTTCGGCACTCTTGAGCATGGTATAGGGCATTGCATTGGTGGCACGCGAAGATGTAGAGTGAATGTGTTCCGTGTTGACTCCAGGGGTGTGGGGCCATGTCTGCTTGTTGGAACATGGTACAGCAGAAACAATATTTTTTTTAAGGTTCAAGTTGAAGTAATCGAATAAGAAAAAATGGTGATCCGTTCGGTCGTCACTCTCCAACGACACGCTGCTCATAAATTTTCTGGTGTCCACTGGGACCGTTTTGTTGCCCAATAAAAAGCCGTGCATGAGGGTGTACGTATTTTCCAGTCTCTTTTTCAACTTTTTAATTTTCGGCTAGGGTGTAGATTCCCGACTTTAAATATATTACCTAACGGTGCCCTCGTCACTCGGAATATGTCAGGGAAAGCTCACTCGAGTAAGATCAGACGTGGGGCTACCATTTCTTATAACCTAAAAACGTCGTGTACATCTATTATGGTGAAAACGTAAGTGCGCTGTTAAGCGAAAACACAGCATTCATGGTCGGCGTGAATAAATAAAAATTAGTAAACTTGAGCTTAATACCATGTGTTTTATAAAACACGAATCCAGTACACGCCCCGGAAGCCACCGAACCTTTGAAGAAGTCAAACTATTTTTCCAGCGTGAATCCTTTCTAGCTATGCCAACAAAACCCACAATAGTGTATGCATTGATACCCATCCGAGCCCAAGCTAGTGCCGCACATTTACAACTAGATTTATTATTAACGAATATTGCCCCGAACCATTTACGGGTTTGTTTATTTATTGTTCATTTATTTGCGCGGCCGCGCCAGGCTCTGTTATCTGTGTCTCATGCGAAGCGCGTGTTCCATTCTTTATTTTTATGCCGCATGGGCTATCTCATTAGGTTAAGCAGAGTGTTTCGCCCTAACGCCGCTAGCCGAGAATAATCTTCTGTGATCCACAATGTTCTGGATGTGAATCGACGGTGCCAGAAACTCTCGCGCCGAAAGATAAAAGCCTGCAGAGCAGACGCTGCGGCATTCGATTCTGCGACGCTCGCCGATGCAAGTCACTTTGTTGACCCCTGCTTCGCCGCTTCTGCATTCTTTTCAGTTGTTAGGGGAGCACACGTTCGCTCCAATAAACTTGTTTGTACTACAAGACAACTGCGTCGTCCTTGTCTTCGTGACATCTGGTGGAGGTGCTGGGTATTCACCCTTTATGCTCCCTACGACTACTGGAAGCCGCCAACGCAGTCCAACCACAGAAAGCCGCCGACTGCAAGGATTGCTACCCGAATTCGGTCTTATGCCTGAAGGGCCCAAGAGAAGAAACGCTGCAACCAACACCATTGTGCAAGAAACAACGTCGCCAATCGTCCTGCAGCAGCCCGGGAACCGCCATCGTTCAGGGGAGCCCCGCTGAAGACCCCGAGGAATGGTTGGAGAAGCTGGAGCGCGTGCGGACCTTCAACAGATGGGACGATGAAGAAACCTTCCGGCATGTTTTCTTTTACTTGGACGATGCAGCTCTACCTTGGTTCGAGAACCACGAGAGCGCCTTGACCGACTGGACGCAATTCGAAACCGAGTTCCTTAGGACCATCACTACCGTGGTGAGAAAAGAACGAGCTGCGCTTTTACTGGAAACTCGAACGCAACACCCGAACGAAGGAGTCGTAATCTTCGTTGAGGAAATGAAGCGACTATTTCGTCGCACGGACCTGTATATGACAGAAGAATTGAAACTGAGGTTTCTGATGCGAGGAGTAAAGCAAGAACTTTTTGCTTGCTTTGTCCGCAACCCCCCCCCCCCCCCAATCGGTGGCCGAATTCGCATCCGAGGCGGCCGCCACGGAGAAGACGTTGGAAATTCGCACGAGGCAGTACTACCGTCCCATCAATGCGCTAGTTGCGGACACGATCGATGCCAGGGCTCTTAGCTCTGACACCCTAAGTGATACAATTCTCGCTATCGTCAGGGAAGAACTGCGGAAACTCTTCCCAACAACGCCGCAATCCCAATCACCTCTATGAGTGACGTGATTCGGGAAGAAATTCAACTCGATTTGGGGACTTCTACGCCTCCCGAAGTACCACGTGAGCCTCAAGCTATGACCTACTCCGCGGCTGTTCGACGACCCCGCTCTGCTCCAACCCGTCTTCAAGAAGTCTCGCCGTACTGCCGTCCACTGTCGCTCGCCCGACCCCCTGCACGCCAAAACCAGGCGCCGAGGAAGACGGACGTATGGCGAACCGCCGATAATCGTCCGCTGTGCTACCACTGCGGAGAGGCCGATCACACCTACCGTCGCTGCCCGTATAGGAGACTCAGACTGCGTGGTTTCTCCGTCGACGCCCCACGCCCCCGACACGGCCAGCGCACTACTGAGATCGACGAATACCTGTCCAACACTAACCGAGGCCCAGCCCGCTTCAACCGATCGCCGTCTCCCTACCCATACCAGTCGCCCAACCGCCGTAGCAGTTCTGATTTCGCATGTGGAAGGTCCCCCAGCCCACGCGGGGGATCTAAAAGAAGCACCTTGTGGAGGTAAAGTTGCACGATCAGAGAAAAATGAAAACCCTCCAACGACGCAACGACTCACGGAAGACAGTGATTCACGAAATGCCAACATCCCGACGACCCGAACTAACCCTGGCAAGACTCCCGAACACGACGACAGCTACACGGCGCGACGCGTACCCGAACTGACCGAGACGTCCGCTGAGAAGACGACGACAACGCCTACGCACAGTGCCCGACCGTCAACACACACAAGCCGAGATGCGACGCCCCTACGAACCCGGAACTCGAGGAAGGCGGCATCCGACGTCAAGTTGTCCATCGACGGCTTTGACGTGTTCGCCCTCGTAGACACGGGAGCCGACTACTCAGTAATGAGCGGACCATTTGCGCCTAAGCGGAAGAACGTTATGACCAGATGGGACGCTCCGCACATACGCACAGCGGGAGGACACTTCGTGACGCCAAGTGGAACTTGCACATTCCGCGTCACCATAGACGGCACGACGTACCCTGCCGCGTTCGTCATCTTGCCTAACTGCTCCAGCGACGTAATTCTCGGAATGGACTTTTTGACTGACAACGGCGCAATAATTGATCTGCAGAACAAGTCGACAACTTTTTCCTCCGATCGCTCCATGACGCCGGAACCGAACCCCGAATACCGTGCCGCTGTAAGGATCGCTGATGATCATGTCACCCTGCCACCCCGCGCAATTGTGATGATCACCGTCTACTGTGAAAGTGCTGCTCCTGACGTTGACGCTATCGTTAAGAGTGACCAAAGGTTGCTTTTCGACCGCGGTGTGTCTGTCGCAAGAGGCATTGCGCGGTTTAATCGGCGCAAATCTCACATATTGGTCACCAATATCACTGCGGAGTACCAGCATTTAAACAAGGGCGCTTCAATTGCGTTCCTCGAAGAAACGCAACAAGCAAGTGACGTGATCGCGATGGCCGAATTTGAACGTGCACCCGAAGATACCTTCAAGCTTCCGAATCCCTTCGACAAGAAGCCGACGTTACCGCAAGCAGAACAAAACAAATTATTGGCTTTGCTGCGTCGCTACAGGGAGTGTTTTTCGTCGAACTCAAAACTACGTCAGACACCTCTAGCGAAGCACCGAATAATAACCGAAGATGGAGCCCAACCTACCCGACAGTCACCGTACCGCGTCTCTTCCCACGAGCGGGAAGCCATCCGGACTCAAGTCGACGACATGCTCAGCGACGACATTATACTTCCATCGACAAGCCCCTGGGATGCACCGGTTGTACTGGTGAAGAAATTTGACGGCACGTTAAGGTTTTGCGTGGACTACCAGCGACTGAAGAAAGACGGCTTTTATAACCCTGGACGGCCTATACGAGTTCAAGGTGATGCCGTTTGGGCTTTGCACGGCGCCAGCAACGTTTCAAAGAGTCATTGACTCTGTGCTAGCTGGCCTGAAGTGGCACACATCCTCGTATACCTCGACGACGTTGTGGTATTCGCCCAGACGTTCGACGAACACCTTACAAGGTGGAATCTGTACTCGAGGCCATCCGTACGGCGCGGTTAACGCTGAAGCCCGAAAGGTGCGGCTTCGCTTACGAGGAACTCAAGTTTTTGGGACACGTCGTCAACGCCATGGGAGTCCTGCCTGACCCGGCGAAAACATCAGCCATAGCGAACTTCCCAAGGGCGAAAGACAAAAAGAGCGTGCGAAGATTTCTCGGACTGTGCGCATACTACCGGCGCTTCGTCGCAAGATCTGCAAGCATCGCAGAGGCACTCACAAGCCTGACAAAAGATAGCACCCCTTTCGCATGGGCAAACGCACAAGGAAAAAGTCAAGCATTTCCCAAGTAAGAGGCAAGATGGCAAAGTACGAATGCCCGAGTTTGCCCGAAGTTACTTGAAGTTACCCGATTTGATCCGGAGGGGCGCTATGTTAAAGTCTTTGGCATTCGCACGTTACGTACCTCTCACTTAGGAAATGCTTGGGAAAGCGCCCTCGAGCGTCGGAATGCAGAGCCGACGAGCGAGCGCCCTCACGCGGACGGAACGCGAAGCGAACCGGCACAGCGGCGCGCCGCCCGCAGCTAAGCCGAGCAGGAGACCGTTGCTACGCCGAGACCGTTGCTACGCACGCTCTCTCTCCTCCTCCGCGCCGTTGCTAGGGGAGAGGGGGAGCGCGGACGGCGGGAGAGACACGCGCGAAGGCGCAGTACCGGCGAGGGGGAGATGTCACGCGAGGGGGAGAGGCACGCGCCGAGGATGAGTGCCAACCTAGCGGGGGGAGAGGCGCTCCAGCTGCAGAGCACGCGATGTCACGGCGCGAGGTGGAGGGGGGAGCAGACGGCAAAGGCGCAAGCGCGCGGTCACGTGGAGTGTGACGTCACGGCGCGAGGAGCGGTGCGGAGCCGGTGCGGTGCGCGCGCAGCCACGGCGCGGGAGGGCGGAGCGCACGCAGTCACGTGGGGTGTGACGTCGCTGCGCCGTTGCTACAGACGCTCCCCTCCGCTCCTCGCGCCGTTGCTAGGGGAAAGGAGGAGGCGCACTGCGGACGGCGGAAGGTTCGGGGTCGCTTATAAAATACATTCGTACTTAAAAGCATTTTGCGAGCTGAAAGAACGCCTGCAAAACCCGCCCGTGCTCGCTCATTTCAACGAAAACGCCGAAACATAAATGCACACGGACGCCAGCGATATAGGTTTGGGGGCCGTCCTCGTCCAAAAGCAAAGCGGGTGCGAAAAGGTAATGGCCTCTGCAAGCTGTGCTTTGTCGAAGGAGGAGAAAGACTACTCTGCCTCCGAAAAAGAGTGCATGGCAATCATATGGGCCATTTCAAAATTTCGCCCATACGTGTATGGTAGACCATTCAAGGTTGTGACAGACCACTATGAGATGTGCTGGCTCGCCAATGTGATGGACCCCTCTGGCCGTCTTGGGCGGTTGAGTTTGCGCCTGCAAGAGTTGGACGTTACAATCGTTTACAAATCCGGCAGGAAACACTCCGACGCCGACTGCTTGTCCCGCGCCCCTGTCGACCCACCACCACAAGACTCCGATGAAGCGAGCGCGTTCTTCGGAGTTGTTACGCAGAGCGACCTTGCCGACCAGCAGCGTGCCGACCCCGGCTTGCGCGTAATGTTCGACTACCTCGAAGGACGAAACGTCGCCGTGCCTAGAGTGTTCCAGCGGAACTTACCAGCATTCAGCCTCAAAAACTCCGTCCTCGTGAATAAGAATTTCAGCCCCGGAACAAGAACGAATTATCTACTTGTCATCCCCGTAGGCCTTCGTGACGAAATTTGGAAGCGTGCCACGACGACCCGTCTTCCGGATATCTCGGCACAGCTCGCACTATTGCAAAAATTAATGCGAAGTACTTCTGGCCCCGCCTTACATCCGACGTCACCCACTACGTTCGGTGTTGACGTGACTGCCAGCAACGAAAAACGGCGCCAACAAGACCCGCCGGCGTTCTGCAACTGTTCGCCGTGCCATCGAGGCCCTTTCAACAGAGTGGAATGGACCTTCTTGGCCTGTTCCTTACGTCACAATCACAGAAGAAGTGGATTGTTGTAGCGGCAGACCAGATGACGCGCTACGCAGAGACCGCCACTCTTCCTAGGGGGACTGCGCAAGAAGTCGCGAAGTTCTTCATAAACCAAGTTGTGCTGCGACATGGAGCCCCTGAAGTCCTAACCACGGACCGTGAAACAAGCTTCACTGCCGAGCTTATGCAACTAATCTTACGCTACAGCAACACGGATCACCGAAGAATGATGGCTTCCAACCCCCAAACGAACGGACTAACAAAACTTCTGAACAAGACGATCGCGGATATGCTGTCAATGTACGTCGACGTTGAACATAAGATTTGGGACGAAGTGCTCCCGTATGTCACGTTGGCGTACAACACGGCTATCCAGGAAACTAAAGAAGTGATACCGCTCGAGCTTGTTTACGGAAGACTGCCGACTACCATGCTTGACGCCATGCTTCCGCATGTAGAAGACGACAACCTCAACTCCGACGTCCAAGGATACCTTTAGCGTGCGGAGGAGGCCCGCCAGCTCGTTCGTGTTCGTACAACGGACTAGCAGCTGGTGGATGCCGGGCACTACAACCTCCGATGCCGAGACGTCGAGTACCACACAGGGGACCGTGTTTGAGTTTGGACTACCATCCGACGACGCGGACTCAGTGAGAAGCTTCTATGACGGTATTTCGGACACTACCAGAATCTACGACGTGTCGACCAACTAACTTACGAAGTGATCCTCGATGGTGATTCCGGTACATCACGACGATGCACGCGGCCCAAAGTACTCCACGTGGTTTGCTTGAAACACCTTACTTTGCAAGACGACAGACTTTTTGAGTTGTTTGTTAGGACTCACTTCTATTTTAGCATAGGGCCGATGCACTCTTAGATGGGGGGTAATGCCGCGAACCATGTATGAGTTTGTTTACTTATTGTTTGTATTTACTGCCGGGCCACACCCCATGTGTTATCTGCGTTCCAACCAAAGCGCGTCTTGCATTCTTCATTTTTATGCTGCACGGGCTATCGCATTCAGATAAGCAGACTGTTTGGCCCTAACGTCGCTATCGCAGAATAATCTCCTGTGATCTACAATGTTCTGGATGTGAATCGACGGTTCTAGAAACCCTCCCACCGAAAGAAAAGCCTGCAGAGGAGACGGCGCGGCATTCGGTTCAACGACACTCGCCTGCGACAGTCACTCTGTTGACCGCTGCTTCGCCGGCTCTATTCTCTTTTGAGTTTTTAGGGGAGCACACGTTCGCTCTAATAAACTTGTTTCTCCTGCAAGACAACTGCGTCGTTCTTGGCTTTCGCGACAATAGTGAGGAAGTTCAATATTTCCCTATAGAAAATTGGCCTTTTCACAGGTATATGGAACGTTTTGTTTTTATCCCATTTGATGCACTACGCCATACAAATATTTTTCTAGAGCCGCAGCAACGCACTTATATGCAGGAGATCCAGCTAACATCTCAAATGTAAAATCGACCACACAATATGCACTTGCGCGCGAGCTTTCTCGGTAATTTATGAGCCCTCCATATTTCATCTATTATGAATGGGTGCAAGCGATATGGGGGGGGGGGAAGTGAAAAACGTATCAGAGAGCGATTTTTGAGACTTATCGTAGGCTTCTCGTGTGAAACTTTGGTGAAAACAAGCGCACACTGGACACAAAAACACAGAACGGCGCGCAATAGCCAACTATGAAGTTTGTTCAGGAAACGGTAATATTTTGTGCAGTTCACTCCGATAACTCAAACTGACGGACACAAAAATTGGCCGCGTATCTGCTCCGTTCGTTGCAAATGTCGACAAAACGCGATAGTTTTTGTCGACATTTGCCTAGTAAACGCCTCTCTTACCTTTCCTGCTCACCTCTCGTGCTGTTCCTCTTCGTGCTCCTCCCATGTAAATCCGCAAAATGTTTGCTCAATACAATTTATATTCGCCGCGCTCCACTGCTCCAGGACGGCTGCGTCGATGCCAGATAATTTGAACGGCGTAGACGCTTGCTCGCAAATCAAGGGGCGCTAATCTAGCGTTTATAGAACCACATTGGACTACTGCATGCACGTTCCAAGCAGGACGTAAAACCAATATAGTAGAATATTTCGTAACCTTTGCCTCTTCATTTCTTACAATGTCGCCAGGAGCTATACTGGCGCGGGCGATAGCAGGTGACCGAGTGGACTATTTCTGCAGTGGTTGTAGCGTTTCATTTCGCAAAAATCAAGCATCTATAAACTTTTTATGAAGTTGCACCGTAAATGACACTCTTGTATCATTTTGTGTGTTATATTTGCGTAATGTATTGTTCTTGTTCAACAATGTTGACACGTATGATCATTCGACTGGACCTTAATGTTTAGGTTTGCCAGTGAGTATATACATCTATTGCTCAGATTTAGTTTCACTTTGGGCGGGTCGCAGGATCGTGTCACACACATACGACCGACATACAGACAGACGAAAATATCTGGGTTTAAATAGCCAAAGAAATATAATCTTGTGTAATAACTATCGAAGTATACAATTTATTCAAGCGCAGTTTATTGACCGATGGATGGCTGCACTTTTTCACCGTTCCTAATCATTAAACGAAGTTTCCCCTATGCCCACATGCTCCTTACCGGCGTTGTTGTACACCACCGTTAATTTTGATGATTACGCAGCAATGTTTGTCCAGACATCGCGAGCCGCAATGGGTTGGTCAAACAAATTTTCAAGACGTCCTTCTCAAAAGCCGCAAGCGGGATTGATTCGCCTGCAGCACCACATCAGGATTTTTGAATATGGCCGTGCATCAACGATGACTCGCCATTACCCAGTGCAATGTGCTTGCTTTAGTTGCACCTGTTTCCGTACCCGGAAACTATTTATTTCACAGCCACCATAAGCTTTAAACACAAGTAGGAATTTTTACTTATGCACTGACTGGATATACTGGTCTTGCGATGCCACCCGCATGGGGCACCTTGAGCAATCTTGCTGACGGTATTGGCGATACCGCGGACCCGGAGCCCCCAAACATAAGTTACAACCAACCGTGGCGATGTGATGTATGGTGAAGGGTAAAATCCACAAACGATGGCCGTCGGAGCTCAGGTCAAGGTCCAGCGGATGGGCTCCCTGTCTGTTCACAGGAAGGGAGCTCCTGGACATCTTCAGCTATCGGGGTATGGCTGACACAGAAACTACCCCCGTCACCTGCTTGTATACTATGCTATATGGTATTTTCTAACCCCCACCCCCCAAATGTGATCGCTCCCTAAAAAGGGGCCGCACAGATGCTTAATTTTTACCTCTTTCAACAACTGTCTTTTCAGCAACCGTGAACAATTATTCTCATTTTCTTGTAATTGATTCAACTGACACAGCAAGATGCGTTGCTTTATTGTCCGTCATCTTAGTATCCAAGTTCCTGGAAAGTATAATTGGTGAGGCATACAAAGCCAACAAACAAATAACTGGGCAATCGCTGGTGGAAGTCACCTCACAGCAGCAGGCAGGAACACTCTTGAGCCAGACCCATATCGCTGATCTTGACATCAGGGTCACGCCCCAGCGCAGCTTAAACTGACTCCAAGGCGTGATCTCCGATCCCGATCTACTTAAAGAAACTAAAGCCAACCTGCTGGAGGTCCTTCAAGGTCAGGGCGTAGCAGGGGTCAGGCGCATAAACAAACGTAGAGAGGACAAAAAAATCCTGACGAAGCATCTCATTTTAACCTTTTACAGGTCAACACTCCCAGAATCTATAAAGGCAGGTTTCATTCGATGTCCAGTCCGGCCTTACATACCTAACCCGCGGCGCAGTTTTAAGTGACGACGGTTTGGGCAAGGCACTAACTCCTGCCGCGGTCGTCTTGCCTGTGTAAAATGCGGCCAACATGACTACCCGTCCGAAAACTGCAAAACCCAGAATTTCACCTGTGCCAAATACCAGGGGCCCCACATTGCGTGGTCCGGCACATGCCAGAAATATAAAACCAAGAAAAAATTATCAATGTAAAGGTCACAGAAAACACCTTCCCAGAGGCGCTAAAAGAGGTTCGCCTCTTTCCTTAGGGAAGTACGCCGACGCAGCTCGACGGGGGCCGAAGTGGCGTCTGGTTTCGGTGGAGACCCAGTACCGAGAGTAGAACTTGCTACTGCCCCTACCCCCCCCCCTGGGTTGTCTCGGACAGCCCAACCCGCCTCCGCACCGCTCGCTGAGCCAGTAGCGGCTGTGTTGCAACAGCCACTGTCGGAACCGATGCCCCTCTGGCCCCTGCTTCCCCACCCTCCCTGTTCCCACTGGAGCGGAGGAGATGGACACGAGGGGGTGCCGCATTGGCTCCCACCTGAACTGCACCGCCGGTGCTACCTGTTGTCCTCCGGACACCTCCGTTGGTAACAGCTCACATAACAAAAGGCACCCGAATAGGTGCCATGTACAAGAGTCCTGGTCCATCGAGCACCCGTAGGACATCCGCGGATGAGATGGACTTGGGGGCGCTCCAGCTTGCGTCACAGCGAAAGGAACGGTTTCCTGCCTCCTAACATGTAGAGAGGCCGAGAAAGTCTCACCGAAGAGTCCAAGCCCCGAAAGACGATACATAAACAACACACTCCAGTAGCTCCGAACACTTCATTATGGGAATAGAAACAATATTCCAATGGAACTGCAGAGGCCTTCCTAATATTCTTGACGATGTATATGAGATCCTGCATGCTGATCAGCCAAGTGTGATGGGTGTACAGAAAACACATCTGAATTTCAATCACAAAATTTCTTGAATAGTTACATGGAGTTCAGAAAGGACAGGGTTGGCAACACACACTCTTCTGGCGGTGTGGCCATATGAGCCCGGAAATTCTTAGCGTGCCACCTTCTCACTCGTAACACTGTCATTGAGGCTATAGCAATTTGTACAAGAATATTTATTAAGTTGATAACGGTATGCTCATATACATTCCTCCTGATCTTGCACTTTTGAGTTCTGACTTGGAGGCGCTGGTTGACCAGCTGCCCGATTCATGCATCATCACATGCGGCATTAATGCTCACAATTCCATTTGGGACTCTTATCGTGCGGATGCCCGGTGTCGCATGATAGAGAGGTTTCTCACATCCTCTGGAGCATGGCTTTTCAACAATAAACAGCCTACATACCATAAAATAGGACACAACACGTACTCATATCTTGACTTGGCGATTGGTTCCGCAGTTCTCTTTCCTCTTCTTGAGGTGGGGTGTGGGCACTAACCCATATGGAAGTGACCACTTCCCCACCTCACTAACATACATAGGTAAAAGACCATGCAGTCCATCTTCCCAGAACAGCTTCAATGAAGCAAGAGCTAACTGGAATACGTTTACAGAGACACAGAAACTACAGCACACATCCATTGGACTCCTACACGTTGAAGAATCTACCCAACTCCTGACGGCCAATATCATCAATGCCACCTAAACGTCCATTCTCCAGGCCTCTGGTGCCGTGTGCAACCAGCGGAGGCCGTGGTAGAATGAGGACTGTAGGTGGGCGCGAGAGGCCCAGAACAAGGCCTGGGGTATCCTTCGGTACCACACATCCATAGGACACCTACACGTGGAGGAAGCCGCCCAACTCGTCACGGCGCACATCCTCGACGCCGCCGAAAAGTCCATTCCCCAGGCCTCCTGTGGGTCCCGCAGCCCAAGGAGGCCCTGGTGGAACGAGGACTGCAGGCGGGCGCGAGAGGCCCAGAACAAGGCGTGGGGTGTCCTTCGCCGGTACCCCACGTCAGATAACCTCATTTCGTTCAAACGGGCCAAGGCGTTAGGAAAACGTGTGCGCCGTGAGGCAAAACGAGATAGTTGGCGTTCCTTCATGGCATCAATAAACTCCTACACAGACACATGGAAAGTATGGACAAGAATACGCAAACTCAAAGGACAACAAACACACAGCCTGCCTCTGGTAAGCACAACAGGGGACACTCTCGAAGACCAGGCTGACACACTCGCACAACACTTCGAACACGTGTCCAGTTCAGCACTTCACACATATACTTTAATGAAACACAAACAATCGGCCGAAAAAAGCCTTTACTAGATAACAGTAGGTTAACATCTTCTTATAACTCAGAGTTTTCACGGCACAACCTGAGGGCTGCTCTTAGCATGTGTAAACCCTCAGCTCCAGGCAAAGACAACATCACATATACAGTGATACGACAACTACACGCCGACACACTTGAAACACTTCTACATTTATATAATACATATGGCTTTCAGGGTGCATTCAACACTCTAGAAGAAAGGCCATAGTAGTGGCTTTCTTGAAGAAGGAATTGGACCCGTCGTCCCCCTCACGTTACCTCCCTATAGCCCTGACGAGCTGACTTTGCAACTGTCTCGAGAAAAATGATAAATCGCATTCTCGTGTACTTCCTTGGGTACAATGGTCTTCTCGAGAGCTGCCGGGAGGCTTCGGGGTGGGGGTCAACTTGTTGCACTGGACTCGTACATCAAGGATGCCTTCTTGCATAAACAGTATTGTGTAACTGTTTTTTTTTACCTCCAGGAGGCCTACGACCCGGCTTGGCGATGCGGGATCCTTAGTGACCTCACGTCTTTCGGTGGTCCGGGTAACATGTTAAATACTCTTGTTAGTTAGTTGTCTGACGGAACGTTTCGAGTGAGAGTTGGTTGCGCTCTCTCAATGTTTCGCGTTCAAGAAAAAGGCGTGCCGCAAGGTGGAGTGTAGAGCTGCACTCTCTTCATAGTTAACATGAACTTTCTTGGAAACGCCTTGCCACCTGCAATCTCTTATTCCATATTTATTTATTTATAAAAACCTTACAGGCTCCATGTGGAGCATAGGGTAAGGGGGGCACACAAAAAAGAGGAACTTGGGGCATATAGCCAACACATTCTAAAAGGGAAATATAAACAAGATTAACAGGACATCATTATACATTTTTAATGAAAAGGTACGCACAAAATTTCATAAACACTCAAATCAAAAGAAAAATTCGAGGAATGTGTAAACAGAGATAGAAAGCATGGTTATCGAATATGTGGGAAGCACACATGTGAAGTAAAAAGATCAGAAAAAATGCGCATTTAGTTGTTCACGAAATTTGTCACGGTTTGTTATAGAAGCGATAGCGTCCGGAAGTTCATTCCAATGAGATATGGCGCGAGGTAGAGCCGATGAATTGAATGCAAGCGTTTCCCCATAGATACGCTTAAAGCTGAATTGATTGTGTAAATGTGACGAGACGCGTGAAGGGGGTTCGAGAGGGAGCGGGGATGCGTTATCACTATGGGCGTATTTGTGGAACAAACACAAAAGAACGACCATGCGACGAACTTGAAGTGGTTGTAATGAAAGGTCAATTTTAATCTGTATGATACTTGAATTGCGACTATAGTTCTGAGATATAAAACGGGCGGCTCTTTTTTGGATGGACTCGACCAGATTAATTAAGTAGTTTTGATGAGGTGACCGTATAGATGAGGCGAATTCTAGCTGCGGGCGGACGAATGTGAAGTAGGACAATTGGCGCATGGCCGGTGGTGCATTACGCAGGTTACGACGCAGGCGTCCCAAAGTTTTAGATGCTTTTGCGCAGATTGAAGTAATGTGAGTGGACCAGGAAAGTGTAGAAGTGAAATTGATACCTAAATATTTGTAGGTAGTGGCTCGTGATATTGCTGCGTTATTTACATGGTAAGTGAAATCAGAGTGAGTATGCTTACGAGAAAAGGAGATAGTTTTGCACTTAGTTGCGTTCAACATCATTTGCCAAGTCGCGCACCAGGAATTAATTTGGCCGAGGTCTTCTTGCAAGGTAATGTGATCTTGGGCAGAGTTAATGACATGATAAATGATGGAGTCGTCTGCGAAAAGCCGCACGCATGATGAAATGTTATTGGGCAAGTCGTTAATGTAAATAAAAAACAGTAATGGACCAAGGACGCTTTCTTGAGGTACCCCTGACGTGAGGTCAGTTATAGTTGAAGAATCATTCACGACGGTGAACTGTTGTCGAAGCGACAAGAAGTTTCGCAACCACGATAAAGTTAATGAGTCTAGGCGGGGAGCTGATAATTTAGAAATGAGGGGACAATGAGCAACACGGTCAAATGCCTTAGAAAAGTCGAGGATTATGCAGTCTGTTTGCTGGTTATTATTTAAGTTGAAATGCAAATCTGAGGAAAATTCAAGCAACTAGGTACCACAAGAGAAACCTTTTCTGAAGCCATGCTGATTTTTGTGAAAGTACTTATGTTTCTCTAGGTGTCTGAAAATGTGCGATGCGATGATGTGCTCAAGAAACTTGCAGCAGATGCATGTTAATGAAATGGGTCGATAGTTCTATGTGACGTTTTATTGCCATCTTTGACTACGGGAATGACTTTGGTTATCTTCCAATCTGTGGGTAGAGGGCCTGAAATTAAAGACTGTTTGAAAAGATGAAATAATATTTGACTTGAGACGTTTATTGTGTTTTTGTATCTTATTGTTGATGTTATCAACGCCCCTAGAAGTGGATACTTTTAGATTATAATTGAGAGAGACGATTCCTTCAGGGTGATATCAATTTCCTTCATAAAAGGGCAATCAAGGTCACTAACAATGGGCACATTGGTATGATCTTCTATGGTGAAGATAGACGTGAAAAATGAGTTGAAGGCGGATGCGCACTGTTCATCAGAAAGGGGAGTGTCGTTATCAAACAAACAGCCTTTATTATCATCAACACAAGGGGAAATTGTACGCCAGAATTTTCTAGGGTTGTTTTTCAGAATAGAAGGAAGATCCTGTGTAAACTACTTGGTTTTGGCCCGGTATAACTCCAGCTTATATACTTTCACGAAATCGGTGTACTTTTTCCATGAGGATGCGCCAGGCTCGTTCTTTGCATTTTTGTACAATCTTTAATTTTTATTTCTCAATGTTCGAAGATTTTTATTAAACCATGGGTTAGTTTTGTGGTTACTGATACTAATTAGGGGTACGTACTTATCGACTAACGAGCACAATTTGTTCTTAAAAAGGAGCCAGTTGGATTCCACAGTACGGTCGTTAAATGTGGGCAGAAAAACTTGATTAAGAAAGACATCCAAATCAGAGTTCATGCAAACGTAATTCCCTCTGCTATAATCGCGAATTTTTTTTATTACTGAATCCTGTTTCTATAGTAGGCAGTTCAACGGTTAACTGGATTAGTTTGTGGTCACTAAATCCACAAAATTATGATAACGGGCAATGGTTTCAGGAGCAGTGGTGAAAATTAAATCTACAACATTAGGTCCCAGGGTTGGTTGGTCTACAATTTGAGAGAAATTAAAGTCCAGAATTAACTTTAAGAAATCGGTTGAGCTGCTACAAGTGGATGAGAACAAAGGCCAATCAATTTTCGGGTAATTGAAGTCTCCAAGATGGTAAACTTCATGCCCCCGATATTTCTTCAAAGCGAGGTTAATACTGTCAAACAAGTCATTATAAATGAACTGGAAGCATCGGAAGGACGGTAGCAAACACCAATTAAGATTTTACTACTTGAGGTCATGCAAGAAACCCAGATTATTTCTATAGGCGACTCAGTTTCAATGACGAAGGATGAAATTGTTATTTTAACTGCAAAAAGAACACCACCGCCCCTTTTTTGGCGGCGGTCCCGTCGGTATTTACTAAAGTTATAGCTATCCGGAAGGACCTCGCTATTGCCTATTTGGTCATGTAACCATGTCTCTGTTAATGCCAAAATATCAGTGTCGCTGTCCTCAAGAAAAGAACAAATATAATCCTGTTTAGGCAGCAGACTGCGGATGTTAGTGAATGATAATTTCAAAGAAGGATTAGTACGACGTGACAGAGGCGGCTTGGGGACATGTGAACATGTTCTCTTTTTTAGCTATCTTGATGATAACTCAACAATGTTAGAATCGGGATTATACACGTATGTCTCTTTACCCATGCGCAGCTTGTCAACAGACAAGTTAAATTTCTGTTTTTGTATTTTTGCAAACTCGACCAGTTTGCGCCTTGCTAATCTTGTAGATGGTGAAAAATCCTCGCCAATCGACACGGTTGACCCTTTAAGCTTAAATGCGGATGAAAGAACTTTCTGCTTATCTTTGTAGAAGGAAAATTTCGTGATTATTGGCCTTTGTTTGTCGGGGGAATAACGGCCAAGCCTATGAACGCGTTCGAATTGGGTGCTTGTGCTAGGCACCTAAAGTTTATCTGTGCAAAGTTTGATAATTGTTTCTTCTGATGCAGCCCAATCTTCGTTCTCGTCATCATCAATCCCATAGAACAGCACATTAGAACGTCGCATTCTGTTTTCCGCATCGTCGCGCCTTACCGTACCAGTCTGTAACTGGTTTGTTAATGTGTGTAAAACATTACTAGAAGCGCCTTCCACTGGAGAGTTTTGAGAGGCAACACTAGTTTCCAGGGCAACAATCCTTTCAGTGAGGCGTTTAACTTCATTATCGGTTGCCTACTGTTTATCCTTTAAACCCTGGAGTTCGTTCAGTATCGTCTGCTGCCCTGCTTCGATTCGGCGCACAGTTTCTAACACAGCGGCGAGGGTGTTAGAATCGCTATCTTTCTCAAGACTACCACCTTTCTTAGTGAGGCCGGGATTTGTTTCCACGTTCCCTGACAACAACAAACGCATGAAGTGAACACATTTTGAACCTTTCCGTGAAGGCAAGCACAACAACCATTTCATTTGTTCATAAACGTCTATTGGGCACGACACCGCTAGCAAACAGTAGTCACTACTCCTAGCACAGGCAGCAAAGTTCATATATCTAACCTGAAACAGGAGGAACGGTGAGCATGGCATCTTGCTTGCGGTGAAGTGCCCGAGGGGGATCGTTGCTTGCGGCCTTTTATCTCCCGTGCCACTCGATTCGGTACTGTTGCTCGTCCCGCGTTGCCAGATGACGGTGCTGGTGGTGACCAAACTTAGCGAAACAGGCACATCGGCAGCCCAGTGCTGCGGCGAGGCCATGAAGCCACTTTGCAACGGCCAGGGAGCCAAGCAGGTCAAACCACCGATGAGGGAAATCTGAATAGGAGGAGCGGTGAGCATGCCATCCTGCTTGCGGTGAAGTGCCCCTGCCATATATGTAGATGACGTCCAGATATTCTATAAATCATGTAATATGTCAATCTGCGAACGTCAGGTCCAGCTTGGTGTTACAAAACTTGCCAGCTGGGCAGACAAGAATCGTTTAAAACTCAATTCAGAACCAATTCAGAACTAAATATAATCCAGCTGTAGTATGCAAGCAGCTTTACACACCAAGAGATGGTTTAAAGTTACGAATTATTCGGGGCAGAAATTAGGCCATATAACAAGAATAAATACGTTTCTCTGTCGCTTTATTCTAATAGAACTGGCCACCATTTTTCATAGCGTTTTGATGTGGTGCTTGTGATACCAACTCCTCCGCTTCAGAGGGTTTGAACCTTTTGCCCACACTCTACGTGGACGACATCAGCAACGCTAACTGGTATCATTATTCCGCGGACTCCCGTTTACATGTACACTCACAAAAAGATTCTTGCTTTGTGGCAATATATTAAATATAAAATCACAAACGATGGTTCTTTTTCCAAAGAAGGCTACGAAATGGCGTGCGGTACGTTTTTGCCGCACCTACGATTATTCAATAAAGGTCGCACACGAGAAAACATAACTCCTCTACGAATGCTCCGCAAGAAGGCTGGGCCCAATTTTCTTCGAGAAAATCTGTGCAGGAACGCTAAGATATCGGACCTATTTATACAGGATAAATTGGAAACATTAGAGAAAATATTGGATGGTAAAAATCAGTAAAAGTGTGAGAAAAAAAGGTAATCAAATTAAGCCAGGTCACAAGCTGGAGAATCAAGCTCAAAATTTTAATCAGACATAGGAATCGGGGAAATTACAAAAAAAATATGCAGGCGAAGTTGTGAACATAAAACAATCGCGGCTATTCAGGTAATAAAAACACGACTATAAATCGAAGCTAGTTTTAATGCACATATTTAACGCACAAAGACAGCCGTGTTGGTTTACGCGTTTCTGTTTGCGGAATTTTAGCAACAAAACCGCCACGTTCTGTGTCAACAACTACATGTATTATCTTTGAGCATCATGTATAAAACAGTGTCAGGTAACTGACTTTACTACTGTATAAAAAAACCTTCTCCGCTTCTAGCCATTCTGAGGAGAATGAGGGTGAGTGTATTTAGCGAGGAGCAGAAGGTCTAAGAAAATTCTTTTTGTCGAGGAACACCGGAAACATACCATGTGTGCGGCAATCCAAAAAGAAAACCAATATGATAGTACGCTGCAGATTGTGCTTCCTCGGCAATGTCTCTTATGAGTTTGTGGTGGTCGTAATTTGCGGTTGTGAATCTCTGGGCGGAGTAAACTGCGTCACGGTGAATAGAGAAAACACTTTGGATTGTGAATAACATAAACTCAAACGTAAACTTGTATTGGTAGCTCGCAAAATCACCCTATATAGTAGTACAAAGTGCTTCCGAAGTAAACATGACCCACCACAATGGTATGGAAGCCGTGATTGCAAAGTGAAGACGTGAACAAAATATACAGAGCTCAAAGCTGGCGAGCGTGTATTTTCTGTACTGGACTTGTTATGTTGCTTCTGAAACTGGGCTCCCCCGAAGCCTATGAGTTTTTCTGGGGACATTCTGAAGATAAAACTGAAATCAACTCTGGTTTGGGCAGGGACCTGTAAATATTGGCCTTTGAGGATCATGACGGTGCTCCTGAGTCGGAGTGTTTAGAGTCACTGATTTATTAGAGCATAGTAGCTGGCACAGTATTTGAGGCGAGTGTTTTTTAAGTGTAAATACCTCTTCCCCTTTTTGTTGCTTAGGCAAAACCAGCTACCAAACGAATATTTTCGTCAGCTTTGATGACATGACCTAGACCAAGAGTATTTTTAATGTGCTAATGAAATTTATAAACCACACACCAAGGCTGGCTAGGTATGAGAACAAAGAAAAAGTAATTTGCGTGTGAAAGGCCTAATTACAAAACGGGGCGAAAAAAAGTGAAAATTGTAATGGGCACTTGACAACGTGCTGAGAACGGAACTCGCCCTTTAAATACCGCGGTAAATTTAAAAGGTGTGACAGAAAACTGACGTTCTTTTGAGATTAACCTACGCACACGAATGAAATGTCCGCTCAAAGGTAAATAAACTTTTATCGGAAAGTTCAAATAATAATATTTGAAGTATCGGAGAGACCTTTCGTAATTGCTCCTGTGTCGGTGCGCACATAAATTTTTACGTGCGTCTAAAGAAAGACCTGACCTTCTAAACTTAGGTGTGCTAACCAGCGGTTTCTAAGAGGCACTGGCCGGAAGACGGGTAGGGCGGGATGAGCGTATGCGCGATCCGAGAACACCTGCAGATGGCCTGGCTACTTGCAAAAAAAATGCGGTAGTAGACTTGTATTCGTAGACGTGTATACATGTATTGACATGTATGCTGTCGTAGACACGTAGACAAGGCGCGCTCAGCCTTTTCAGGAATTTGGCAGAAGAACTCCCTCCGCCCTCCCACGCCTGCAAAGTTTGGCAGCAGGAAATAAGTTTCGGACCCTAGGCGTAGGTGCGCATTATTCCGAGAGAGAGTTTCACTGTGGCATACCTGGTTTCAAATAAACTTGCCTGTGAAGTTTTGATGATGGAATTGTGCTTGGCACAGTAGATGATACTTTAAACAATCACAAGTAGTGCGCGGATAAATACTATACATAACGAGTCAAGTTGAAAGACGGAATCCCCTTGCGATGAAGCCACCAGCTCCAAGCGCTGAGCACAGAATGAAATCATAGGTCGGTGAACGACACGCGTTTTACACAAGCAACACCGGCCAGCACCTCCGGTGCCATCAAATGAAGCCAGTTTTTGTTTATGTAGCACCCGGGCTATCGCCCCGCTAGTCGCGTTTATAGCCCTTGTATTGTGATGAAGGGGTACCAGCATTATTTAAATTAATGTAGACCCCGTGGTGCACATGGCCAGAATGAAGCTGCCGCAGCACCTGCAGCCTGAATAGCCCGAAAGGCAAGACACAGAAACGTTTCTTTAGATAACTAAAGCGGGGTCTTTACTCCTTGTTCTGGAATTCGGTCCGATCAAAGAGCAGTTGTTACGAGATGGCTGGTGGTATCCAGCATTTGTCCTGGAGTCCCAGTGCGTGGTGGCTCCGGAGGTCAATTATTTAAGGATAGTGTACTCGAACGCTCATTCGCTTTAAAGGAGCCATGAAGAGAAAATACAACTTCGTTTAATTTGAAAGAAGTAGGATTCAGTATCTCACTCAGCTCCATTACAGCCACAAAAGATGTTTTTTTACCGATAAAAAACCAAGAAGTATTTAAAAACTTTCAAATTCTGCGCCACAGTGACGTGTTATGAGCAAGAATGACGTCATACGGGCCAACAATAAACCCTAATTTTCAGTGCATTAACTGCATGTTAGCATTCATGTGATGCGGTCAAATGGAACTAGAGGCCCCATTACAGACGTACAGTCATGTGTCGTCGCGACAGGTCAGTTAGGCGGCCGCCAATCGCGCAAACAAGGTTCCGTGACGTCATTGAAAAGTTGCGGGAAATTGGCTAGGGGGTCGCGACTGCTTCACACGTTTTCTTCAATATTTACGTTACTTGTTCGAAGATTGCGATGATATTGGTATCATTGTATCGGGATTATCCAGTCTTTCTAATAAACCCAACTTCCAATTTTTCTTCATGGCTCCTTTAACAGTTTATTACCCGGGTTCACAGAATGCGATATCCACCAGGTATAAATATAGGGCATAGCAATAAATGGCACCATAAGCAAAAAGAGGGGTTGTGGTTCGGAACGGCGTCTCAGAGAAAACGGCACTTGAAAATCGTTTCATAATAATTAAAAGACAACCTAATTGTTGCAAACTGCCTAATTGAAAATAATCGCACTTTCTTCGTATTTAAAAGCGCCCACAAAAACCATACCGCTGGCATTTTAAATCACTTAGAAGGAATGAACAGCTCCCGGCAAGTTCTGCTGCTGGCGTATATGTGTCTTTTTAATACAATAGGTTGAAAAAAGAACACTGCATTTTTTCCTCCTTCTGTGTCTTTGGTTCAAAATTCTTTTTTTAATAATTGAGGGTTGCATAGCACCGGGCGGTATATATCGCGTGATATACTCGGCTGTGACCAGATGTGCCAGTATACGCATGTACATCGAGGTTGACGGGAACGTAACCTACTGGAAAGCAAACGAACAAAGAAGAGGCGATATTTACCTTTGCCATCAACACGTCTAAGGACCTAGGTGCGCACAAATAGCAGACGACAATTGAATCCATCAGAAAGTACTCAGGCGCATCGGAACGCAAAGAATGCGAAGGGGCAAGATAGCAACACACTTTGGCATACGTGGCCTCAGGCGTTGAAAAAGATCTTTTAGGGGGCATTAACCACTAAAAAGAAATGCAGTGATACCCTGAAACATCTTATGATGTTTCTAGGGCATCGCTCTCAAAAGCGGTCATTTTGTGTTCACAACCTGTAGGGGTCCGTGAGGCTGGGTAATTATTTGCAGTGAAAACTAAAGCGGCCCGGTGTGTCGCTTTAAAGTACGTAGCAGCTTCCAGGCTAATCACCTCCATAAGAGGGATTGGTGGAAGGGTAACGTGACTGCAGTGATGTGCTGCATCAAGTTGCATGTTCTTTGCTTCAAGGGGTGCCTTGTGTTCAGAATCAACTCGGGCATCCGGGGCTATGTAGATACAAATATCGACACTACTGTGGCGACGTTTTTTGTGTAGGTGTGGGATGGAGCGTGTGGGTTTTAAAGGAATTTGTCATTTTTTCAAAGCGTTCTTCGACACAGGGACTCCGGTACCAACGTCGGTAGAAACAAATTGTAAGTTAAGATAGTACAATACGCAATGAAGAATAAATCGAAATCGTTCTTCCACACAGGGACTGCGGTTCCAACTATGTTTTACCAGCACCGCGCCACACGGGCTGGTAAATTGTATGGGATAAAAATAAGATAGAGTATCCAGGAAAGTTATCCCTATATGTGTAACAGTAAGACAGGGCCAGGTAAGTTGTTTCTATTATAAATGCTGCCCCAGACGGGATCCATGACAGCCAATTACATATTGGTATGTAAGCCGCCTTTATATATGGAAATAGACTGCGAAGTGAGAACCTCTTTTTCAGTAGGAGGAAATCGGCAAAATGCTTTCCTGGGGAAAATAAACAAAACATTTATGTAACCAAATAAATACTGTTGAGCAGGCGTGGAAGTCTTCGGTCCAGCGTTCGCGAGGTATCCCAGCCACGTTCTCTATTTCTCTCAGCTATTGCTTCCTGACTGGACTGCTGGAAAGTTTGTTATTGTACTGTTCCTAAGCTCGCGTCTCATTCAATCGAAATATGATTTATTTCGGCACTCTTGAGTATGTTATACAGCATTGAATTGGCAGTACGCGGATATGTAGAGTGAGTGTGTTGTGCTTGGTCTCCAGGAATGTGGGGCCATGTTTGCGTGTGGAAACATGCTACGGTAGAAACAATATTTTTTTAAGGTTGAATTTGAAGTTATCGAATAAAGAAAAATGGTGATCAGTTCGGCTGTCATTCTCAAGCGGTTCGCTTCTCTTAAATGTTCTGGGGCCCTCTGAGACCCTTTTGTGGCCGAATAAGAAGCCGTGATTGAGGGTGCACATATTTTCTACGTTTTTTTAGTGTAGGCTAGAGTATGGATTTCAACCTTTAAATGTTTTTACTAACGCTGCACTCAGCGCTCAGAATATGTCAGAAAAAGCTTACTCGAGTAAGATCAGATGTCGACCTACCATTTATTATAACCGAAAATGTTGTGTACATATATTATGCTGAAAACTAAGTGTATGTTTGAGCGAAAACACAGCGTTCATTGTCAGCATGATTGATTAAAAAATTTTGCGTGAACTTGGGGTCAATACCCAGGGTCTTATAAAACGCGAGTTCAATAGGTGCCCCAGACGCCACCGAACATCGGCAGCAGTCAATCTCTCTTCATGCATGGATCCTTTCTGGCTAGGCCTAGCAAAACCCCGTTAGTGCATGCGTTGAGACCCACCCTAGTCATTTCTCAAGCTAGTGCGAGAAATTTACAAGCAGGTTTATTATTAGCGGATATTTAGAACCCACACAGATGAACAAAACACAAATGTAAAGAAGAAAACAATCTCCCTTAGAGATCTGCGCCCACGCCTTGAAATAGGGAATAAAATTGGTTATTTCAAGGCAATAACCAAGAGGCCTAAAAAGAAGCGGATTGTGGCGGGGGTAATTAGAGGACAAAAGTATATCACTGGAGCCTTCCCTAAGAATCCTGAGGGTGCTTCTTGCAAAATCCAGAATAGGGTTTATTTGAATAGTGTATATGGGTTCCGTATACAGTGACTTAGCTTTGCAGTCATGATAACAGTAAACACAAAACGAAACGATCGGGTTAGGATAAAGACAATTGTAATTAGGGGACTCTTCCATCATTAGAAACGTTGTAGTGAATGTTGGATGTCTGTGTACTCTAATGGAGATGTAATGGTAGATTCAGCAGAGTCTGTGGAAATTGTTTAAAGGAAAAGTACACATCAAGAGAAGGTGCAAGGAAACACAATGTGCCACACTGCGAGCAAAAAGTTTATCATCCCTTCCTATAGAAAGCTGATAAAACTGCGAAATATAAAAGTTCGTCTACATTGCGATGAAAGTTCGTCCAAATACTCATGAAACCTCCAAGGACCGAAATTTCGAACCTGGAAGTAACTCCCTTGGCGATGTTTCAAACACTCAGAAAACGCATCTCCAAACAATTTTGATGCATATTGATATCTACTTTACAACTTAATGATATTTAATTCTAATCCTTCTTCATGGTAGATGCGTGTTTAGTCTCAATTGTAACCGCTCCGGTTTTCTGGTTTCGAATGAGCCGTTATGACACAATATACACTGTTCTGCCAAGCGACCTTAGCAGACCATTTGGTCTACCAAGCGGGATTTTGGGAAACGAAGTAGGTATTTTTCAGGACGCATCAGACCCTAAGATGACTTTTGCTTTAAAACACAGGCATCCTAAGTACCAAAACTTATATTAGCCGACGCAACTCCAAGCGTTATAATCTCAGGATTACTCAGCGCACATGTAACCCTCACATGACGAAATGATTGTTTCAACAAAATATGACGGAACCACTACCACTATACGTTTATAAACAAAGGATGGCAAAGCTTGAAATAGGTACTGCTTTTGAAATGCATAGCTGGATTGTCTAATTCGGTCCTTCGGAGTTGTTGTATTCACCAGGGTTTGTGGAAATAGGAAGCAACGTGTTTTAACGCAAAATAATGGCGGCCAAGAAGCAATCCCTAGTCGCAATACAATTTTTCTAGCACTTAGAATCAATATCTTTGATCTTACCGCAAATAGTTCAGAGAGATTTGCGTGTTATTGTTTTAATTAAGTAAAGCTACCACCATATTTTTACACGAATGCAAAGAAATGGTCCCTTTTCTGCAACATCGTAAACAATTTACACGTGACTCAGCGCGCTGAGAAATCTAAAAAGTCGAAGTGACGTCAACGACTGTTTACATGTTCGGTGTTTTTATTCTGAGCAAATTGGTTTCTCTTTGACCGCTTGGAGCATCCAAACAATATTTCAAGGTACTTTTATTATGCAGGCACATGTCTGAGCTAATACAGCTCAGTGACGTATCTTTTAAATTTAGAAAGCAAAGTTATGTCTGCCTGTCAACTCCAAGACACGAGCCACACAAATCCGCAACTTCCAATTATACGTCTCAATTTTAATGGCATAAATATCTAATTAGTGGGAAATCCCCACCGGTCCCACCTGCTAAAAAATTAAGAGTTCAAAGGCCATGAAAACACCCTAATTTGGTACTTTTCTTGTCAAATTGCCCAAGAATATTTTAGAAGTATCAAGATTTTAAAGCAAGCTACGTGTGCCAGCTACCCTACTACGCTAGTTTTTTCACTTGCCCGTAACGGCCCACAGCGAATGTTGGCTGTTCGATTCCCATGCGAAACGTTCCGTTTATACGGAATTACGGGAATACTGAATTCACACTGATTTTTGCGCAGCCCGGGCGTAACTAATGCAGATAATCTTTGAAATAAAACAATGACCTCTCTTTTTCTAACCCGAACGTCGCTTTGTATTCACTTGGGCTTTTTCGTTTGTGTTGCCTAAACTGCCACTAAAAGAAAACAATAGGGATGCCTTTCGCAATGGGCATCTTTGAAGGACTTTTTCCCAGAAAACTAGATTTTGGTTTTTCTCTTCTTGCGCTAGAGGGATTTTATCGTGGGGGCACAAATAGATCCGCAATGCCAGAGGGGTTATGTAAAGCAAAAGCAACCTCTTCAACGTGTCCATACGCTTCCCGTGCACTTCGCTCATACGGAAATGCTCTTCTGGGATTTGTACAGAGGTAAAATCAGTGTGAAATATTTAACGTGATTCCGTACTCTATCATTACGTGTCGCAATCAGGTATTTCTTTCTTATTCTCATGGTGTCTCAGCAAGAGACATCGTCAGACTCACCAATGACTCCACTCACTCAGAGTCATTCTGGCTCAAACTCCGGCGTGAGTTTCAATGGACGGGAATTTAAGGGCGCGTGACAGGAGTGTACCATCATGAGTTGGAGCCCGATTAGTTTGAGTACGTATCAGCTTGTGTGAGGTTGAGGCCTATTGATATCCTATCAGTTTCCGGCCAACTGAGCCAGAAGTAATAGTCATCCCAAGTGTGACCCGACTGAGTTTCAGTGTGGCTGAGCCCCACTTAGTTTGAGCCCAAGTGATGCCGAGCGAGTTTTAGGCAGACTGAGCTCGAACGCGAGTGAGCTTGAGCAGAAGTGATTCCAAGTACGTTTGAACTCGAATAAATCAGACTCCAAGTCAGACTGCATGAGACCACTTGAGGTTGTGCCATGGAAAGTCGGCGTGATACTGCAAAAGCTGAGCCGGCCTCACTGACTTTTCGCAGGCATGAGAATAGGCCACAGTAGTTGGCATAAGATTTGAGTTTTACGCCAAAGTGCATTCATCTGTTGAAATAACCCAATCAGGTGATTATATTCTCTTGAGATTGTAAGGAAAGCAATGCCTTCTATAACACCAGATGCCGTGAAACCTTGTTCGTACGTTTTTCACCTACCGGGAACATAAAACATAACAACGAGGGAAACGGAGCAGTCAGGAGACCGTGGAAAATGAACAAAAACCGCGTAGTTTGACTTGCAACCATGTTGTTCTGCAACTTTGGCTTTTGAACCTTGAAAAGCTCGACAATGTAGGTTGGCCGCTTTTTGCGATCGCTGAGAACACCACGCGTGGCAGTACAAGGTTCCTAGCGATGTAGACTTCCTTCCGCGCTGGCTGCTTGTCTACTTCACGTACGTCAAGTATTTCCGGAAAGGAAAGCACTTGCCAGCATTCGCAACGCTATCAAGGCACAATAAAGTTAGCGGTTTCAAGTTCAGGGTGTTCTCAATGCTTAAAGCGCACGATGACGACCAGAGCACGTACTAATTTTGCGGTGGTGCTAAATGGCACTACGCACTTCTGGCATTCCGAAGTGGAACATTCGTTGTAAGAGCACTGATGATGCTGGCAGCATATAGTAAAATAGGACCATCTAATGGTAATGAATCGCACCCGCATGTGTCTTAATGCAGTCAGTCCCGTTGCCAAGCTTGACCAAGGCTCGCCAAACGCAAAATTGGTGGTCCACGCATGTTGCCCGGGCGGCTTTTGAGTGTCAAATGGCGATGCATGATCCGGGAAGGTACTCTAAGCCACGACGTAACAGTGAGGATTTTAATACAAGGGGATATATGTTAGCAGCACCGGGGCTAGAGAAAAGCAACGTCGCAGCTGGGAAAACTTGGAGCGTAAAAGCGTAGTTCTAGTGTGCTTGTGTGAATCCGAAATTTCAACGCTGCTGTGGCTCAATATAGTAGCTGTGAAGGAATTAGTTTTTAGATTGCATTTGGAGGACAATTTTTTTCAAGGTAAGATTTCCAGAACTACACGATTGTTCTTGGACTACAGCTGAAAAGTTTATGAACGCGTGCGTGTTTGTCGCTAGTTACCTGCGTTGCGTAACTTGCGTGATTGTTGGGTAAGTTTTTCCATTTTCTAGGAGGCCGCTATGTAAGTTGGCTGTTCATTTTCGTGCGGCACGTACGGCTCGACACTCGGGCTACTTGCCGATGTGGCTGCATTCACGCTGTGCATTGGCTTATTGGGCTTTTTCTCATCATAAAACGTTTTTGGGGCAACGGTATTGATGATTGGCATTTGCTCTCTTCCATGTTTAGTAGCTGGACGTGATTATTGACTGGTGAGATCGTAAACTGATTTCTATTTTGCTTTTCTTCCTAATGAACCCTTTGGAAAGATGTGAGATGGTGGTGGTTCGCTTGCCTCTGTTAAGATTTTTGGGATATGTTAAGGGTCACAAAAGGAGAGGTGAAGCCCGCGGGGAAGACGGTGTGATGGGGATGTGCCGCCCCCTTTTCGGTGTCAAATAAGTTGTAGATTGAAAGAACCTGGCGACCGCCGTTAATCCCAATTAATGACTGCGCAATGAGAAAGTCAAGGTGAGTAATAGATTCGGTGAAAATTTAAAATAAATGCTGCGACGACGGGAATCACACGGGATAAATAAAAAAAATGCTTTATGGTTAGAGCCAGGAGATAGTCTTAGTGAGTCATAGACCGGGATAATATTCACACTGTTCCCACTAAGGCGTGTGGTTCATCAATTTAAAAGTATCAAAGAGAGGAATCACGTCAGAAAATTACCAAGATGCTTTCTGAATATTATATTCAAATAATTCTGGCGAATCAGAGATTGGCATAAAATTCAAATTATTCGCGTTGAGCGTATGGGGTATCAAGTGAAGGTCTATATAAAGGTGAGTAACGATGGACAAATACACAAATGCTTCTTCAACATTATTCTGACATTCGCATGGTGGAACTGGAGTTGTTTAAACTTACAAAATATTGCTGATTGGTCGCATGGGGTATCAAAAGTGTCGATAGCGGAATTTGGGGGACAAATATAAAAATGCTTGCCGTTGTAGTCATGAGGTAATCGTTGTGACTCGTAGATTGCAATACACATGCAATGTGTTGCCGCTAGGGCGTGTGGGTTATCAAAGCTAAGGTCTCGTTCAGAGGAATAGTCACGAGAAAGTACAAAAGGGGTTCCTGGTTATAGTCATGAGATAGCCATGGTGATTATAGATTGGGGGTAAATTTATTACCGTGCCACTACGGCATGCAGGCTATCAGAAAAGGTCTGCAAGAAAGGATTGATTGATTGATTGAATGAATGATTTGATTGCTTGATTGATTGATTGATTTTGATTGCTTGATTGATTGATTGATTGATTGATTGATTGATTGATTGATTGATTGATTGATTGATTGATTGATTGATTGATTGATTGATTGTAGGATTTAGCACGCCGGCGCAACGCAGGTGAGGAGGCGCCCCTTAGTGGAGGGCTCCTGAAAATTTTTGACAATCAGGACATCTTTAAGGTGCGCAGAAATCTCGAACGTACGGGCGTTTTTGCTTTTCACCTCCAACAGAAAAGCGTCCATCGGGGCCGGTAATCGAGCCTGCGATATATTGAGGGCATTTCGCGGGGTGAATACAAGAATGGTTCCACGTTAGAGTCATGAGGTACCCATTGTGAGCTCTAGATTATGTTAAAGTTATAGTGGTTGCAGGTACGTTGTGTGGGCTATCCAATTAACGATATCTAGGAGGGGGCTCACATGGGATAAGTAAACATATATCTCTTAGTAAATTCGGTAGATATGCATGGTTAGTCATTGATAGGGTAAACTTCCATATGATTCCTATTGGGCTTGTGGGTTATCAAGTTTAACGTATCCGTGAGGGCAATCCCGTACTTCAAATTAAATTAGTGGGGAGTCATAGATTTGTTTAAGATAGAAATTGATGTGGCTAAGGCATGTGCGCCATCAAAGTAAAGTTTTCAATCGGGACCACTAGGTGTGATAAATTGAGCAGTCGTCCTGGGTATTGCCAGGAGAGAGATGTGGTGGCTCATATTATGCGCAAAAATTCCAAATGATGCTGCTAGATTATGAGGGGTGTGAAATAAACATCTACATTACTAAAATCACGTGCGATAAGTAAAAACGCATTCAACCTATAGTTATCAGATAGTCATAGAAATCGATTGGGTGAACATAATATATAGGCTCTTAAGGAGTGCGTGTTTTTATAATTAAAGGTATCAATTGCAAAAAACCCGCTGATTATTTAAACAACTGCATCCAGCTTATCATCACGATGTAGTCAAGGCTCGTCATAAACTGATTTAAAATTCATAGTGATGTCGTCAGGGCGTGTTGGTTATCGAAATAAATGCCTGGACGAAAGCTGTTAAATCGGACGCAACCTTCACAAGCTTGGCATCGAATAAAGGCCACTTAAGGACAACCCTAAAATCCGGTGCCCCAAAGATATATTTGTGGTCCTGAATTGATGGCATGCTTTGTTCAAAACGCGGTTGGTTCGACACATTGCGTCTTTAAACATCTGTCAACAAGCGCGTATTGCCATTCAAGAGCTTAGCAGCTAATGTGGTGATATCATTTCAAGTTAAGACGGCGTCAGTTACGCCTCTGAATGAGTTGCTTATTCTTAAATCACGTCCACGTTCGATTATGTGTGTGCCATGGAGGCGCAGGGTGCGCCCCTATTGTTGAACCCTATTTCCAACACCGATCTGCCTTTTCCTAAGGATTTTCTTCTGTGGTACGTAAACATCATTTTAATTCATCAGTTGAGCAGCTATCCATAACGTCTGGAATTAGAAGTTGTGATGTAGAAAAGAAAAAAAAACACGTATGCCCCACACACCATAGATTGTAAGGATATCTTCTGCTTTTTATTGCGGTTGTTGTTTTCTGTAGCAGAGGCGTCGTTGTCGTGTCTAAACTACAAGTGATAATAGCCCGAATCTTAAAACCCAGGTACGGATTGAAATAGCTTTTAAGAAGCGCACACAAGACACTATATACGCACAAATTTGCCAGCCCTTCGCAATCTCGCACCAATGCTTGCTGCATATATTGTGTGCGACGATTACGCTCGTTTGCAAAGAAGGGCTTGTATATCAATGTACGACTGCCACATATGCACATTAGGTGTAAAAAGTTGAGATTTCAGGTTACAACGCAACCAAACCTTTTCTGGGCAATAAGGCACTCTGTATTGATAGGCTGTGAATGCATATTTAGTACACGGGTATCTCTACCGTGCGCTGATATCTCGACGTACGTGCGTTATCTCTTTTTGCCTCCATCAAAAAAAACAGCCTTGGACCACCACCGCAATCAAACACGCCTCCTTGGTCTCAGGAGCAACGCCTTGCCACTGCGCCACCATGGCGGAACACCTATTGTTCGCGTTGGTGAGGATCACAGATTATATTAAATAAGGTAAACCCAATATTCCAGCTACATTGACGTATTTTCTGATGCACTCTGTGTTTTAATAAGCTTGTAGAATAAGAGATTCCACCAATATGTTTAAGGAGAATGAACACGCAATACGCGGACGCAAAACATGATAGTCATATTATTGTCAGTTTCCTAGCCAACACGTTCAGCTTTCATGCGCCGAACTTTGTAAGAGCTGATTGGCTCAACCGTTTACAAGGCAACAAGATACGCAAGAAGTATTGTTCTTAGACAGATGTAAGAACAAAATAGGTGAAATAGAAATATATCAGCTATGTCTTTTCTAATTGCAGGCACATGTCACAGTCGTAACAGGACGCAGCTTTAAAATCTGGTGTGCGTGGTCTCGGCGAGAGAAACAAGTCATGCGCCAGAGAACACGGCTCTATAATTGTGCAACCTACGGCCACTCCCTGTGACACGGGCCACGTCGCCATGGAGGCGTATATAGAATTTTATGTAGGCGGTGCCGCACTGCTTAATCGGCGGCCTATAAAAAAATAAAAACACAATACACCCATCTGCACCAAGGGAACCATGAGTAGGATGCGGAGCGTCATGGAGGTTCCGTTTGCGTTTCCGTTATGTTGATTAGCCAAATTTGGTGGAAATGTAGTGAACCCCGTAATGCTCATATATCCTACTCATGGTTCCCTTATGGGTGTAATTTTTAAGTGCGAATGCACTTCTTAAGCGACCCTGAATCACGCGTCCACCGCCGTCCGTCCGTCCACACCACAAACCCACTTAGGGCGATTGGCCAAGAAGAGTTCCTAATTTCTTGAGCACATACCCACTTAGGGCGATTGGCCAAGAAGAATTCTTTCGCATCACCCGTGCATTCCCACTTCCCCATCGACGACTGCTGCTTCGCCAGGAGCGGAAGTCGGGGCGAGTACTGCAGCGTCTACCTCGTCGGTCACGTCTACGCGAACCTCGTGTCGCACGCCGTGTCCACCTCGCCGGTCAGGGACGAGTCGCCGTACAGTGCCGTCTACACCGACGCGTACTCGGGCGACGGAATCGTGGTCGTCACCCTCTACCTCGCGCCAAACATCTCGCGCGACGACGTCGTCGAATACGTGGACGCGGCGATGGAGAGTGTGGCCAGGCGCGTAAAGCCCTCGGACCCGGTCGTGGTTGTTGGGGACTTTAACGTGGACGTGCGAAAGGGCGGCGAGTGGTTGATGGAATACATGCTCGCCAACCACTCCATGACGTGCCTACCGCTAGAGGCTCCCACCACCATCAACGGCAGCTACATCGACCTGGCCTTTGCGAGGAACTGTCTGATACGCGCGGTCTTGCAACAACTCTTGACCGTGCATTTCAGTGACCACAAGGCGGTCATAATGACCGTTAACTACAACGACAACACCAACAAGTGCTGAATAAAGAACACTGTCGTTTCACTTTACTTGCGTGTGTGTGTGATCTCCTCGAACATACACTTTAATTCACCAAGATTTCCAGAGAACGACTAACGGGGTGTGTGAATCTCCACTTGATCACGCGGGGGTGTTAAATGCAACTAACGGGCGAATGCCAACACAGTTCAACATAACTCCCCCTCATAGCATCACCCGTGCATTCGCACTTCCCTATGCTTCCCTTCGGGGAAATGCGGGTGTTTTTTCTCCTCTTCGCAGCTTTGTCTTCTTCTCCTTCTTCGTCTTCAGCGGTTCCCAAGTGGTATCTAAAGGTCTGTTGCGACCGAGCACAGTTGTTGCGCAAGCACAACCGGAGTCAAGCGAAGCATGCGGCCAATCCCTAGGCCAATCCCTAGGGGCATCCTGCCAAAATCATCATCAGAAGCGCTGCGGATGGGGCGACAGCAACCTACACGCCCTCCTCTTCGCAGCTTTGTCTTCTTCTCCTTCTTCGTTTTCAGCGGTTCCCCTGTGGTATCTAAATGTCTGTTAGTGTTTGCGCTGATGCTCTCACTTAATTGCGTCAGCACACTCACTGACGGGGCTGTTGCTTGCATCCTACTTCATCTTAAGAATCACGGAGTCTAGCGCAAGCACAACCGGAGTCAAACGAAGCATGTGGCCAATCCCTAGGCCAATCCCTAGGGGCATCCTGCCAAAATATACGTAAGAAGGAGGAGCGCATGCGGAGGTGGTGTGCAGACGCCGGACCACCGCCAACGCCGTGGGACATACCCCCTAGCATAAAACACTCCGCATCTCAAAGAGACCTGCCCATTTTCACATATACACAAGCCAAAACTTTGGTTTCTGCCCAAGATGTGGCTGGAAACATTATGCTGGCGCACGAAGTTCGCAAACGGCAAGTGAAACGTTACGTGTTGAGTGGCTCTGGGGAGCACCAAGAACACATCAAGAGACAATTGCGGGGCATTTGTTTCTTTCTGCGCCTCATTTTACCGCACATAAATTCATAATTATGCTGCAACGAACTGCAGCCAAAGCTTATGTTCATTTATTTTTTCCGTCATACCTACATATGCTTACGCTAACTGTAATATTCATGATCTCATGGTCCGAATATGCGTAACATTTTGTACGATTGGCTACCAATACAGGTGCACTGACATGCCGCTCATGTTATTCTGGTGTTTATTTTGTGCAAGAACTGCTGATGAGTAGCCAAAATAAGATAATTTTATTCATTTTTAGACACTTCGCGGCAATTTGTTTTCTGGTCTTATAATTTCACTTACTTTGGCTATTTTCTCAAATAAATTCCATTTGCACTATAATAACCAATTTATTTGTTAGTTTGGCCAATTTCTAATTCTTGTGGTGATACAGAACATTGCTTGTTAGGTCCATGATGTGTTATTTTACAGAAATATGTCTTCGCATAATTATTATTTACAATTTCATATCCTCATCTGTTTCAGTCAAGTGTGCAGAAATGACCTGCCTCTTATTCAGGTGACATGGCCCCATTTCTACAAAATACTATACGAACTGAAACCGTAAACACTTTGGTAGGCCAATGTTGCCTTCTTTTAATTTTTTTCGAACATTGTTTGTCCCGAACGCAGTTGGTTTTTTCCCAACGCAGGGGTCGTGTGGAAACACTCTTGGTCTCACTGTTTCTCCATCTGCCTCTCCTCGTTATGACTGTTGACGCGCATGCGCAATAATCATCCTCTAAGGCGATAATGGTGAACGCTGCCGCCACTGATGCCAGGCGAAGTGAACGCGTTCGCCTCACGTATTTGGAGATTCTTTATGTGCGCTTTCTGGGACTTTACCGGGCAGAGAAAAAGCCGCCCAGAACACCTGGATGTGTCGCAGCAAGAAGTCTTATCGCTTCGATTTAGCGAAAGGTGAGAAACTCGTTTGTGTGCATTGAAGCTGAGTTGAAGACAGAGAAACTGAGCAGGGCCTGGGAGAACTATATTTTTAGTTGTGCCTACTTCTCAACGTAAGCGGAGTTCGCGTACTTAACGCTAATAGAGTGTCCAAGTGCGATTAGGCTGGCGTCTTTACTGCCATAGCAGCGTACATCGGCATGGCCCGTACATCGGCATGGCCGGCCCAATGAAGGCGACGGGGCGACAGTTACCCGGAGAGCGGGCGCGGTGGGCGCTGGCAGAAATAAACATCTCAAGAGGGTGAAAACACCACCTATCCAAGAAGCCGCTGCGCCTACTGGCGTCATTGCCATGGCAGTTAAAACGCCTTTGCGGTGGTGTTGCTATGTATTTACTGCGCACTAAAGATTCCACAAGCTCAGCTAGGGTGGGTGTGGCGCTAGTACCAAATTTAGCCAGGACGGTGAGTTGAATGCTTAGAAGCTGCCGACTTACTATTGTGAGAAAGGTCAATGTACCCCTTCAGAAAGTTCTTCTTTTTACAGGTATTTAGAACGCTTTGTTTTTGTCCCACAATATTGAAATATTTGATGCACTGCGCCATTCAAATATTGTATCTAGCACCACAAGAAAGCACTTGCGTACAGGAGATAAAGTTAACCTCTGTAACAGAAAATCCACTACACAATATGCACTTGCACGCTGTGCTTTCTAGGTAAATTAGGTTCCCTCTATATTTATTTCATTATTGATGGGCGGAACCGATACTGTGGGCAAGTGAAAAACCTATCAGAAAGTGATTTTCGTGACTAATTGGGCACTTATTGTGTCAAACTGCGGAGGAAAGAAGCACACACAGAACACAAAAAGGCATGACAGCGCCTATAGGCCACCCAAAACGTTTGTTCACAAAACAGTAATATTTTGTGCAGTTCACCCCGAGAACTCAAGCTTATTGACACAAAAAATGGCAGCGCATTTGCTACTTTCGTTGCAATTGTCGGCAAAAAGCTATGGTCTTTGTCGGCATTTTCCAAGTAAACACCTCCCTTTTTTTTCCCGCTCAACTCCCGTGCTGTTCCTCTTCCGTCGTGCTCCTTGGAAGTTAAACCCGCAAAAGGTTTGCTCTAGTCAATTCAAATTCACCGCGTTCCTCCGCTCCACGACGGAGGCGTCGAAGCCAGCGCATCCGTTCGGCGGAGACGCCAGTGAATAAAGGCCCGCTTCTTGAATTCAACGTTTATAGAACCACGTTGCGCTACTCCACGTGTGTTCCAAGCAGAACCTAAAACTTGTATAGTAGAACCTTTCGTAACTGTTGCCGTTCTATGTCTTAAAATGCCCCTAGAAACTATAGTCGCGCGGGCAATAGCAGGTGGCGGAGTGTATTTTCTTCTGCAGTGAATGTAGTATTCCATTTCGAAAAATCAAACATCTATGAATTTTGTTGCGATGAAGCACTGTAAATGGCACTTCTGTATTATTGTGTGCCTTATATTTGCATAATGTGTTTTTCTTGTTCGCCAATGTTGACAAGTATGAACATTCCACCGGACCGAGATGTTTAGGTTTAGCTCTGTATATACGACTGTTGCGCAGAGTTTGTTTTACTTTGGCCGGATTGCAGATTGAGTCATAGACATAGACAGACATACGTACCGACCAAATTTCTGGGTGTCATGAGCGTGGTCATGAGTTAGAACGATGCGAGGTATTTTTGCTGCACAAGCGGTGCAGCGTGTTTTTTTTTTCGTGTTGCCTTGTTTACATGACCGTGTGTGTTATGAGCTGCTGTTTCTAGGCGTGTCATTCTTGTTTTCCCTTCCCGGAGTAAACCGGTGATTTCTGTTTATTTCGTGTCGGCATTACTTAGTCGGGCGGTGGTCGGGGACGTGAACTTTTCACACATAAAGGAGGTTCCCTGAACGTAAACTGGTGCTAGCAAGGACTACGCAGATCTTCGCGCCGAGAAGTTTCAACTGTCAAGAAATGGCTATACGTTTCAATGAGGAAACCTTGAAACCAAAGGTGCGGCTTCTGAACAAGGGGCGATTAAAGGATCTCGTTATTGTGTGGGTACCATTGCATCGACCAAAGCGGCCGTTGTTTCAACTACCGGTTGAGAGAACACACAGCCAGCCTGAAGCACTTGCTGGCAGTGTACCTGGAACTATTATCCCTATTAGGTCTATTAAAATTCCGTATTATCTCACATTGCAACTGTAACCAATCCAATCCAATTACAAGAACCTATACGCTCTTGCATATTATATTAGCTTCGCTAAAAATGTTTTTGTTGGTTTGTGTAAGAGCCGTTGCGAACTATTTTTGCTCTACGTATCTTTTTACCCCGCACCAACTGGTGTTTACTTCTTTTGCGTATACACGTTGTCAGGTTTTTTTGCATGGTTAATTTTCGATATATCCCACTCCATATTTAATACCCTCCACAGAGGGCCTTCGGAGTTATTTTGAACAAATAAACACACAGTTGAAAATGAAACAAACCATTTTTTTCTCGTAATTATTGTGGTTCTGAATGTGTTATCTATTGTTTAAATATTTTGCCCACTCCGGCTGCGAGTCTCCTCAAACCAGAGCTCTTGTAGGTGGTCGTGATGTGTTGCCCGTAACGCGTAACGTTCAAGGCTATGTTCTGACTACCGACGCAAAAGCCATATCGTGATCTATGAACAAAAAAAAACGCCATGTCACGCACTTCGGTTGGATGACACGTAATATGACCTCATTCTTTGAAGTTATTACGATCATTGCGGCAACAGTTTCAACCATGCCTAGCCCTTTCAAAATGCAAAAAAAATCGGTGACCACCGACCGTGACAGGAACCCGCAGTGGCTTTAGCAAAAAAAAAAAGAAACAAATGACGAAAAACTTGAGCAGAGATAAAAGTTTCAGTATCCCCGCGAGCGGGGGCGTCGCAGAGAGAGCCCATTTTGCGGTGTTGGTGGAGTAGCTTCAGCAAAAAAACAGCGGCGAATGCAGCAAGGAGCATCTGGCGTTGCCTAGCAACCAACAACTCCAAAGCTAGCGCTATACCTGCTCCATGGACGCTCGACTTCAGGAACGCCACGCAGCGTGGTGCATGTACGCACCGCCTCTGCGCAGTAGCTGTCATGCAGCACTTCGTGTATGTAATGTTTGGCACGAGGAACACGATGCTCCCGATGCATATGACGATGGCTACTACTACCACATTTCAAAGCGGCAGCTGAACGTATTTAAATAAACAATTTCACGGCTACAAATGCACGGTGATGTGCCCTTAGGTTCTCAAGTAGAAAGAAGTCATGCACCTTTGCTAAGGCTCAAACTTTGCGTGACTTTGAGCAAGCTTCACCAGGTTTTACTTGAGGGCCATTTAGAGAACCAAATTACAATAGAACATGATATTCGCTTGTTCCAAAAAAACATAGGAGGGTGGGGATGTTATTCTCGGCAGAAATAGGAACATTATGGTGCTTCTTGAGAGTGAAAGGGTTTAACGGACAGCAACAAATGAGGGCATTGTTCAGTCAATTCATAAACCCCATTTAGGAGAACGTTTTACTTATAGTGTCTACTTAAGCGCCTCCGTGTCATCGCTCAGTGACAACCGAAAAGGAGTTATTGCATATTTTGTGGGTTTTCACGAAACGACGTCATATGCTAAGCATACTTATGACAATGCGAATGTAATTGGTATGCATAACTAAGCAGTTACCATAATGTTTTTATCGCGACCTTGATAAGCAAAACTATATGAAAAGAAAAGTGTGGCTGGTACTTAAGCGTGTATTCTACCTAGCTAAAATTGAGAAGTAGGTCGCAGTTGGCTCACGTGTTACTGACGGCAGAAAATGTGGACCACCTGGCTATATATATTCGTCCTGATCTTTTTTTTCTGCCGCGTGTGCCGCTTCGCGGAGACCGTAAGCTTCAAGGCACATAAACATTTATCCAAGCGTTGAATGATAAAGAAATTTCAATCAAGTAGTAGGTAAGACCTCAGTCCAAATACATCGCCGCAGCCATGCACCGCTGTTCCACTGCGTGACGGCTTCCAACCCCTGGGAAGTAGTGTCGGAGTAGCATTCGTTTCAAGGAGGGGGGACGGGTTGGAAAGGTACCAATGGTAGGAAACAATGTGCCATCCCATACCCCTGCAACACTCCCGGGTATTCAAAATTTTTGTGAAGCAAAACGTCAACAAATTTTTCAGAAACTTCTGGGAAACACATTCGGTGCAAGATGGCCACCTATCGCCTAGAGAGGTCGGAGGAGAAATCAAAATTATGCCGGAATTGTCATTCCTGTTTGAAATATTCGCCCAGTCAAAGTGCTCAGTCATTTAGGCGCATGGTCTTAAGTTTGCGTGCCCCCGAACGACAATTTCTTTGAGACGGGATTACCGACAGTAAAATAGCTGGTATGAATACGTTGTGCAGATGCAATAAGTGGCCATTGGACAAACATCCGCCGTCGGATTTGTTACCAGCATAGGCAGCCAGCAAAATCCTTAGGGATCACCTTACATTTACATATAGAGACGAGCGCGTTAGTGCACAATAAATACCTGACAATCAACTCTCAAAACTTTTTGGCAAGTGCACCAAGAAGAAAACCAAACGAGCAAAGTAACCAATGAAATATGCAACTGCAAAACGCCTATCCAGTTTTTGTGCCAATTTTTTATCGAAAATCAGCCAAAGACACACAGTAGTGCCGAGGTATTTCCCCCACCTTTTGCCGCTTTTGTGGACCGAGGTGTGGTTTTACAATATCAAACTTTGCATGACACCACACGTTTCATAAACCAAGCTTTAACTCAGCAGGAACCATTGATAGTTTTTCACGAAAGAATGCAGGAAATCTTTGATGCGGAACCCACCTGAAAACCGAGCAAAATAACACGCAGCCAAATATTTCATCGTCGCGACTTTCCCATTTCTGGGCGTCAGGAGGAAGCTATGGTGAAACGCAGTAGTGCCCCGGACAGGTCGATGTGAATCCGGAGCGTGAGGTGGACAGAGAAGCAATGAATCCCAAGTGGCTAAATTACAAAGCTCTTTGGCAACGCTTGCAACATGTAAGGCGTCTCCGGCATTCAATTCGACATTCTTGCTCCCGAATTTAACTCATCGCAGTTCGGGCATTTCAAAGTGGGCTTGCGGCGTTTACAGCGATAACAAGTCACTGATGCGGAAATTAACCGATTGTATAAAACGTTTGTCTCTAATTGTAAGCCTATATCTGTAGGAGCTAGAGTGGACGTGGGAAGACACAGGTGTCACATAACATCATATTGGAAGGTTTAAGTCAAGGACGAATCAGCAAACGTAACCATACAATCGTTTGAAACCTTCCTTTATGGTGTGGCGTGATGGCCGTAGTTCCGCTGGTATCCTGCTCTTTAAAGGACACTTGTTGAATGGCCATTCTAAATCCAACTGTGGAATGACATTCCCTTTTAGCATGGGTAAGTTAGAGACGGAACGGGTATACAATAACATTGCTATTCCCGGCCACATTATTTGCTTTCTGACGTATTTTAAAAATAATTATGGTTGAAAAATATAGCGTGACTTCGACAACGACACAAAAGAATAACGACAAGGCAAGCAGCGCTTCATTTGTGTCGTTGTTCAAGTCGGGCGCTATTCTACAATTATATAGCACCAACTTGCCCAACATATGTATTTAACGTAAAAAATAAACTCTGTGATTGCTTGCTACAGAAGCGGGTAGTTTTCTTTCCTGAATCAATATACCGAATAATGTGAACTCACGCAGAATGTGTGCTTTCCCAGAAATATAATGTAATAAAGCAGTTTCGTTTGGCAGCCTTTTTTGAGAAGGTGCATCGAAAATATTGCATGGATGTTCAAAGATTCAGGTGTTTGTGAATTGTAAAAACAATTTGGTGTTTCCCATGCAATAGAATAAACAGAACTTTTTGAAAAGTTCATCCAAGCCTTGGAGTTTGAATGACCCAAAGATATTTGTTCTTCGTGTTTGCTGATTTGTTAGCGTCGCCACAGGTATTGGTTCCTCTATAAGCAATAATTTGTGGGCCGCAAAAACTATTCGCCAGTCCTTAATAATTATCAACTGCATGTTGGCTCAAATAATGGGCAGACTGTGTAATTACTACTTCAAGGTGCACACAATTATTTTTTTTATCTTCTTTTAGTTTTTTTATGTTTTAATTTTTAACTAACGAAATTGCAGTTCCCGCTGTGTTAACAAATGTCTGCGTATATCAACATTTCCGACAGTTGTGTTGCTTTATTTAAACATTGCAAATGGCGCATACGCTCTCAACAAAAAATGTTTTTATACATTTTTCAAGAGCTATACATTTGTTCTCTTATAAAACGCAGTAGGAAAGCAACAGGTTCGGTGTTCGGAACGCGATGATACTTTTGAACCGCTTATGTTAACCTAAATATATCTGCATTGGTGACATCACCATCTCTTTTCTGTTGCTGTGTTTCGCCGTACTGTGACGATAAAACACCCCCAAAGTAATAAAACTGGATAACAATACTGCAAAAAGGTGGTTAATTAGGACGGCAAGGTAATTTAACTTCGAAATATCAATCTTGCTGCTAATGTGAGCTATCAAAAACTACAGTAGATGCGATGGGACGCTGTAAGGTCCACTCATGGTGTCAGTGGCCAGGCGCCCGGTCCACGCGTGTGAAAGGAAAGATCCCCGCCACTTGGTCTAGCGGCACAGCACTTCCAACGCTACGCTGTGGCCGTCGACCTTTCGCTGAGGCGCGTTCGGGAGGCGGCTTGTCTGGATAGAGGAATGCCGCGGGAAAAATCCCCTTTAATTATGCAGCCGGCCCCGCCACGTTCCTAGAATTGTTGACGTAACAAACAGCGAAGGGGTAATTATCGGCGTCTGCGCACATTCCGAAGGCGGCTTTTCCATGAGATCCCATTATTGTGCGCCGCAGTCTAAACGGCTAGCTTTCGGAAGCCGCCGCTTTTCACCCGGACTCCTCTGAGTCGCGTGTACTCGCCGCAGCGTGCTTTCTCGCCCGCGTGCCGGCTTTTGACCCGAATGTGGCGGCGCCCTCTTGAATATTCCGCAGATGGCTGAGTGACAGCTGTCTACGTGAGTTTAGGCCCTCCCTAACGTGCGTAGGGAAGCTAGAAGGGCGTGCCCGAGAGAGTGTTTAATCGAGGTGCTGTAATTCTGAACTTCGCCGTTGGAAATCGTTCTTGTCTGAGCTCTCAGCTGGGCAGCTCCCGGCGAGGCAAGGAGTATCGACCGCTAAAACTAGGTTGGGATTTGTGACCCCCCCCTCCCCCTAGGCGAGAGGTAGACTTTATAACCACGTAGGAAGTTTCGGGTACAGCTGTGTACCGAGCAACTAGACGGGTCATGCGGCGGGAACTGAGTCCCGGCCATCGTTTCTCGAGCGGTTTGTGTACGCTCCGAAAATTGAGGTAAATAGAGTTGAGGCTCTCGATTGACGTAGACGCAATTAGAGCTAGCGTCTTACTGTAGTTTTAAGTTTCTCTCATTTTATTACTCATGTACCCAGTTACTCTAATATAAATATTCGTATATGAAAACTCGTCGTTTCCGTGCATCAAATCCAAACGCCTCTAGTTCATCAATTCGGCCACCATCTCCGAGAACTGTAACAGCAGCGCTCTTCAAGCCCCTTGTCAAATCAACCGGAGTCCGGTCGATTGGGTTCCTGATCAACACCAGACTTCGCGGAAACGAACATCCTTCAATCATTACTGGCGCAGTCGGCAGGATTTGACGCAAGAAATCACCAAGCCACAGCCAACGGCAGCAAGTGGACGGAAGCCCGCCTCCATCGGCACCCGCCGAACTTCACGCGGGGTGAAGAGGCCGAACCAATCCAGCGCAAGGGGTCATCGATGCAGCAGCCGACAACTGAATGTGAGGGTGAGTGGGATTGCTTGCGCTTCGTTGTGGTGGTGTGGGCTGAGTCGTAGGGTGCCGGGTGTTCACGAGGAGCATTGTGGCGGACAGTGCGAAAGGCGACGGAAATAGTCAGACACATGAGGCGCCACCTCGAGCAGGTGCGACGGCAGAAATGGTTTCCCAAGCGCAATCCGAGGGGATCATTCTCAGACAAATGGAACTAGAATTTGAAAAAGTGAAGCTCCAAGCGGAGGAGCGGTGGAGAACAGAGCCACGCGAGTCGAAGGAGCTATACAAAAAATTCGCATCGAATTTGAAGAGTGGTTGCGAAGGTACGAGTGGGACTGGAGCAGAGAAGGCAGAGCACCGCAGGGTCGGACGCCGGGGAGAGCAGAAACAATGGGAAATAGACCCAGCTAGTTGTATAACGACAGCGAAGTGGAATGGTGCCGGCCAATGTTTCGGGGTTGAACTTCGCCATGCCAAATTAAGCAGCTGTGACTCTCTGCATGAGCCTAGCGTTTCCGCCGGGCTAGAACCCATGAAAACCGAAGCGAGCATAAGGAGCGTTGAAGCCAACGCGTCCGCTGAAATCCGATATTTGAAGTATACCCTCTCTCGCTCCAGCGAAAGTGGGGCAAATTGCCTTATCCCTAGAAACTGAGCTAGAACAGGCCGATCCCAATCGCCTGGGTAGAATGCCAATTTCAGCGCTTGGACCGGAAGGGGAGGCAGGTGTCATGCAGAAAAGCCGTGTTGCGAGCAGCTTACTAAATCCTTTTCAAAATTCGCAGGCGAGAGTGAGTCCTGAGTTAACTATTTTGACAACAGTTCAAAGGGTTGAGGAAAAAGCAGCAGTAAAGGGCTGACGAGGGAGCTGAGAAGGTAGACTGGGTTGAGCTTGCAGAAACGGTAAGACAAATTGAGAGAGACCGCGAGAAGGTGGAGGAGAAGGAGCTAAGAACCTTTGAAGAAGGTAGGAAAGATGCGAAGATATCATATGGGTTAAGTAGCCTTGAAGGTGAGAGCGTACACGAGGAGGCTGATGGAGAACAACAAATCGCATGCATGGACACTGCTAAACAAAGAATGAGAGCTCCTGAGAAGGTTCTGAAGGAGAGAGTAAAACCGTGTCAGGAAGCACATACAGTGGAAACCGAGAACAAGACACAATCAGCGATCTCGCCAAACCGATGTCTGAGACACAGCTTCATTGCTTCACTGTTCTTTGCTCTCGTTACCGAGAATTGGTCAGGAACCGCGCCGAAAGGGTCGACGCACTAACTCCCCCGACGCAGCATGGTGTAATGGGCCTGAGTCCTGAGTTACGCCTGGATGATTGCGTGCTGGGACAGATAAAAAACCGTCTTGGTCAGGTCACTGCACGGAATGCCCATAGCGTGAACAAGAGGGTTTTGGTAATAACACATGCGTTTGAGGTTGCTGCGGGGCATTCTGCACGTAAGGGAAAGCATAATCCCGAAAAGATCGTCGCCTTCACGGGCCGCCATTCCGCTCCAACACCAACTCTTCTCTCACGAAGCATTGCCTTACGCTGGGGCATTGGGGAGGCATGGTCACTTGGCCTATGGCACAGAAATGGAGTCGCATTCTGCGATACCACTCCGCATTCCCCGAAGTCATGTTCGCCTCATGGGTCTAAATTGTCGAGACTTGGTTGCCATTACAACGCTACATGGTACGGATCCTCGTCAGAGGGGGCTGGAAGTACGCGAATGCACCACCCTGTTTTCAGGATGTTGCTTGGGGAAGGCAATGTTGAATTGGCTACTGGCCTTAACACCACCACGACGAATGTGAACCTTCCCGTTCACCATCCTTTTTCTATGGTTATGTGTGGTGCAGTTATAGCGAGCAGCAGTGTTATAGGTTGAGTTGTTGCCTTGTTTCCCCGCACGGGGCACCTTGAGTATTCATGGTGACGGTGAGCAGCGATACCGCGGACCCCGAGCTCCCATACATGAGCTTTGTCCAACCGTGGCGAGGTGTTGAAAGGTGAAGGGTAGAAGCCGTAAACGGTGGCCGTTGGAGCCTTGGTCAAGCTTCGGCCGACGGGCTCCCTGCCTGTCTACCAGGCAGGGAGCTCCGGGACCTCTTTGACAATTACGGTAAGGTCAAAGCCTTGTCAAGCTTCGGCCGACGGGCTCCCTGCCTGTCTACCAGGCAGGGAGCTCCGGGACGTCTTTGACAATGAGGGTAGGGTCAAAGAAGAAAGTTCCTCCATCTCTCCGCTTTTACACTATGCCGTATGGTATTTTCAACCCCCCCCACAACCATGATCGGCCCCTTAAAAGGGCCGGACCGAAGTATCCTTTCCTCTATTGCCGTCGTTAACCTTTCCTGAACCGGATCATTTTTCTGGATTTCTTGTAATGGAATGCCCTCAATCCAACCCACCCTCTTGCATCTCAGTCAGTCGTCTTGATTGCAAAATATCTTGAATCCATGATTGAAAAATCATATCAGGCCAAAAAACAAAGGACAGGTGAACTCCTCATCGAGAAAAATGACAAGCAGCAGTCCAAAAACCTTCTAGCTCAGACTAGACTGGCTGATCGACACATCAAGTTCACACCCCATCGGAGTCTCAACAGCTCGCAGGGTGTGATTTCAGAGCCCGATCTCCTAAACGCAACGGATGCGGATCTCCTTGCCAGCTTGAAGGATCAGGGCGTCACTGCCGTGAGACGCATCACCATCCGCAGAGACGACAAGGAGATTCCCACCAAGCACATCATTTTGACCTTTGACCGCGCAGTTCTCCCACAACATATATATGCAGGTTTTATCCGGGGCTCAATACGTCCGTACATCCCAATCACGCGGCGCTGTTTTAAGTGCCAGCGGTTCGGGCACGGTACGAAGTCTTTCCGTGGCCGAACGACGTGTGCGAAATGTGCGGCGCACGATGATCCTAGTGAGAACTGCCCATCCGAAACCCTCACTTGTGTAAACTGCAGGGGGCCGCATGCGGCGTACTCTAGCAAGTGCGAAAAATTCCAAATGGAAAAAAAGATCATAAACATTAAGGTCACTGAGAACATCCCCTTTCCAGAGGCGAGAAAGAGGTTAAACTATTTCCCTCTGCGGAGGTACGCCGGCTCAGCTGGCCGGGGGGCGGAGCGGCGTCTGGTGTCCTAGGGACCCAGTTCAGCGAGCCTGACCTGGTCCCGCCTCCGCCCCCCGCCGGGTTGCCTCACGCAGCCCAACCCGGCACCACGCCGCTTGCTGAGGCAGCAGCAGTTGTGGTGCAAACTGTTATGAATGGGCCAAGGACCACACAGGCAGGCAGTAGATGAACACTGTTTAACACGTCGAAGAATATATTTACGAGGACGGAGGACAAGCACAGGACGTGAGCATAGTAGAGGTCGGGATGTAACAGAGAGGATGGGTTTCGGTCACACGTACACACAGTCTACAGTTCAAAGATACGCAAAGTAACCTCTGAGTTCACGAGGTCCGAGAGCAATGCCTAATAGGCCAGTCCGCTCACTCTCAGTCGATCACGACGCGTTTCTATGCGCTCCAACAGCAGGGGCGGCAGCGCCCACAGCCGGAATGGCGCGTCAGCAGTCGGCGCACCAGCACCTGAATGACGGCGCCCAGACGAGCTCTCGAGCGGAGGGTAGCGCGGTCCCGTCTAGGGTGGCCCAGGCGTCTCACGGGGTAGTTCCCACGGACTGCGCCCTGTTCCGCCGCTTCGCTTCCAGCCGTTGCCGTTCCAGCCTCCGCGATCACTTACGCGCGGCTCCTCTTCTTTGTCATCGTCGTTGTCTTTCTGTTGGCTCACTTTCGCGGCCAATCACTCAAGCTGCCATTCATCACACAAACCACTTCTGTCGGGACCGGTGCCGCTCCCTCCTCTCTCTCCCCGCCCTCCAGTGCGTTGGATGGTACCGAGGTGATGGACACCACGGTCCCCGCACCGGTTCCCACCGCCACCGCACCGCTCGTGCCACCTCTCGCGCCCCCGACGGTGGTGGCTCAAACGAAGGGCTCCCGAAGGGGGGGCTGGTCCGTTGGGAACTTCTCGGACATCCGACGACGAGATGGATGTCGGGCCGTTTCTGCCTGCAACGCAGCGCAAGGAGCTGCCACCGACTTCCAAGCCTACAGAAAGGCCCAAAAATCCCAATCCAAGAGTAACAGCCCCGAAAGATGACATATGAACACACACAGTCCAGTCATTCTTAAATTTAAATAATGGGAACAGAAAACATTATCCAATGAAACTGCAGAGGCCTCCTTAAAAATCTTGACGATTTTTATGAGATTCTGCATGCCAGTCAGCCAAGTATCATGTGTCTCCAGGAAAGCCACCCCTATTCTAAGCAAACAAATTTCCTAAATAGGTACATAGTATTCAGAAAGGACAGGGTTGGCGGCACCCACTCTTCAGGAGGTGTGGCCATTATCGCCCGAAAACCGTTAGCATGCCACACTCTCTCTTTAAACACTGTCCTCGGGGCTGTACCGATCCGTACAATAATATTAATTAGGTTGATAACGGTATGCTCCATCTACATTCCTCCTGATGTAGCACTTACGAGCTGTGACTTCGAGGCGCTGGTTGATCAGCTGCCCAAACCATACATACTAACAGGCGACCTTAATGCTTACAAATCTCTTTGGAGCTCTTCTCGCACAAATGCCCGAGGTCGCCTGATAGAGAAGTTTCTTACATCCTCCGGAGCATGCCTTTTCAACAAAAAATAGCCTACATACATAATTTACGACACAATACATACTCGCACTTTGACCTGGCTATTGGTTCCGCAGTTCTCTTTCCATGTTTTGAGTGGGGTGTGGGCACAGACCCATTAGGTAGTGACCCTTTCTCCACTTATTTAACGTATAGAGGTATAGGCCCGAGCAGTCCATCTTCCCATAAAAGGTTTAATAAATCAAAATCAAACTGGAGCACATTCACACAAACATCTCAACTACACCACACATACATAAAACAACTACAAGTGGAGGAAGCCGCCCAACTCATCACGGCCGACATCCTCGACACCTCCGAAACGTCCATTCCCAGGCCTCCAGTGGTCCCGCACCCCAAGGAGGAACCTGGTGAAACAAGACTGCAGGCGGGCGCGAGAGGCCCAGAACAAGGCGTGGGGTGTCCTTCGCCGGTACCCCACGTTAGATAACCTCATTTCTTAAAACGGGCGAAGGCTTTTGGGAAGCGAGTGCGTCGTGAGGCGAAAAGGGAGAGTTGGCGCACCTTCCTCACTTCCATCAACTCATACACTGACACACACAAAGTCTGGATAAGAATACGAAAAATAAAAGGACAACAGACACACAGCCTGCCCCTGCTTAGTACAACAGGGCACACACTGGAAGACCAGGCTAACACACTTGCACAACACTTCGAACACGTGTCCAGTTCAGCAAACTACACAAACACTTTCATGAAACACAAAACATCTGTAGAAAAGAAGTCCCTGTGTGATAACAACAAGTCGCACACTTCTTACAATGCTGCTTTTTCAATTCGTGAGCTGAGGGTTGCTCGGAGCACATCTAAGCTTTCAGCTCCAGGTGCAGACAAAATCACATACTTCATTATACAACACCTACACCCAGACACTGTTGAAACACTCCTACATCTATACAACAACATATGGCTTTCGGGGCACATTCCTCGCTCTTGGAGGGAGGACATAGTAGTGGCTTTCCAGAAGAAAGGAAAGGACCCTTCCTCAACCGCTAGCTATCGGTCCATCGCCCTCACAAGCTGCCTGTGCAAGCTCCTCAAGAAGATGATAAATAGGAGACTCGTGTACGTTCTTTAGTACAATGGTCTTCTCGAGAGCAGCCAGGCAGGCTTCAGGGCGGGGCGGTCGACCAACGACCAACTCGTCGCGCTCGAGTCCTATATAAAGGATGCTTTCCTCCACAAACAATATTCTATGACGGTATTCTTCGATCTCGAAAAAGCGTACGATACCGCGTGGCGGTATGGCATCCTAAGCGAACACAAATCCTTCAGCATGGCAGGTAACATGATAAACACACTTGCCAGCTACTTGTCTCAAACAACCTTTCGTGTGCGAGTTGGAACTGCACTCTCTAGTGTTTATGTGCAAAAAAAATGTAGTGCCGCAAGGTGGAGTTTTAAGTTGCACCCTTTTTATTGTGAAAATTAATTCCTTTAGGAAGGCGCTGCCACCGTCGATTTCCTGTTCAATCTATGTAGACGACGTTCAACTCTCCTTTAAATGCTGTAATTTGTCTGTCTGTGAGTGCCAGGTCAGGCTTGGTGTTACAAGCTAGCTGGCTGGGCAGATAGCAATGGTTTTTAATTTATTTCCGGGAAGTGCACTTGTGTTTTGTTTTCCGGGAGGCGTGGCATCCAGCCCGATGCAGACATTCAACTCAATGGTGTCTCGATTCCTGTCAAAAAGGAACACAAGTTTTTAGTTATAATCTTCCACGAAAAGCTCACTTTTATCATAGACATAAAACAACTAAAACATAAATGCTTAAAGACAATGACTATCCTGAAAGTTCTTTCGCACATTTCTTTTGGCGCTGACAAACAACTTCTTTTACGTGTTTTTACCAGCTTGATAGGTTCACGATTGGACTATGGTAGCGTTGTTTATGGGTCAGCAAGTAAAATATCACTCAAAATCCTGGAGCCCGTGGTCCATCTCGGGCTCCGCCTGGCATGTGGCGCCTTCCGCACTCGCCCGGTCGAAAGCCTCTATGTGGAGTGCAACAAATGTAACCTACAACGTCAGCGAGCATACACAGATCTCCTTTATGCCTTTAAAATTTCATCCATGCCACACCATCCTTTTAAATCAGTTTTTAATGATACATTCATGAATGAAATCCTTTTAACTCGACCATCGTTCTCTGCGCCCTTCTCTTACAGAGTTAGAGAGGGAGTGTCAGAGCATGCTGTCTCCTTTTTAGACACCATGCAATCTTCTGTAACAGATTTATAGCACCATTGCATCTCCGCCCTGTATCTTGCGGCAGATCTTTCACACATAAAACTAAAAACCAAGCTCCCACATGTGGAATCCTGCAGCACTTCTTATATTTGCAGCAGAAGTATCAGTGTCCTGAAGTTTATACGGAAGCCTCTAGAACTGCCACCTCTGTGTCCTGCGTGGCGGATGGGCCCGGCCTTAGTGTCACTACAACTCTTAACAGTAATACAAGTATCTTTACGGCAAACGCCTATGGTGTACTTCTTGTTGTTAATCACATACTCCAAAGCCACACCCCGCAATCCATTATCTCTACAGATTCCCTCAGTGATGTGCGGGCATTGTCATCAACAAAGTCTTCAAAAAATCACGTTCTAAATCTTATCATCAAAGGTATTATGTCGGTGTATGTACACAAATTTGAACTCGTCCTTTGCTGGTTGTGGCCACTCTGGTATAGCCGGGAACGAAGCCGCGGATCGAATGGCCGCTGCTGCTACACTTTGGAATGCAGTAGACATAACCACATCACCTTACATCGACGTGAAGCCACACATCAAACAACAACTTCGCAAAACAAGGCAAACAAATTGGAATGAACAAACGGACAAGTTACACGTAATAAAACCACACTTGGGACCATACACCACCGACACACGCAATAGATACTCTGAAGTCGCCTTGGCCAGATTAAGGATAGGGCACACACATGCAACACACTCACATCTTCTCACTGCATCTCCAAGACCTCTGTGCAGAAAGTGCGGAGAGGCCCTATTCGTAGGGCACATACTAATCACATGCAAGGCCCTTCACACAACACGACACAAACACTTCAGAGAACTCTACAGACAACATATCCCACTATATCCATCGATGTTTCTAGGTGACGATGCCATTGTTTCTGTGAAACGTGTGTTTGAGTATTTGTCAGATGTTAAGTTTTTAAAACTCATTTCCTATAACGCATAATCAAATCTGGCCCTATACACCAGCCATCACAATTATCTTTAACTGATTTTACTATGTTCGGTTGACGCGTTTTTTTAGCTACCTTTTTGTGGTAACCACTTCATATCATTAAATAACCTTTTCTCTGGTGCTCTTTGCCCTTAGTCGGCCTTGCGCCATAAAAACCCAACCATCATCATCATCATTGCTGTCTTGTTTGCGGTGGTTACGCGCCCGGAGACATTACACAATTTCTTTGTCACTCTCATTTAGTGTTTTTAGCATTTTTGGAGTTTTTGGTTTGCTAACAGGTGGTGTTTGCGAAACAGGTGGTGAACAGGTGGTGTTTGTAATTGTGGTAAGAGAGAATTCGGAATAACTGAACGGCAGAAATGGTAGGCGGCTCATTTGTAGTTATATCTAGCGTCTTCCGGGTGTTTTTTTTGCTAATATTGCTTAAGGGTAGATGAACCTAGTTGCCCTTTTAAATTGTTGTCGGATTGATTCATCCAAGAGCTACCGTAACCCTCTTAAAGGGGGGAGTAGTAAGGTGCACTCATTCGGTAAGTAGCCAGGACCTACGGCCACGCGTGTGAAAGGAAAGATACCTGCCGCTCGGTCCAGCAGCACAGCACTTCCGACTCTACGCTGTGGCCGTCGACAAATCGCTGCGGCGCGTTGGGGAGACGGATTGTCTGGGTACAGGAATGCCATGAGAATAATCCCATTTAAGAATGCAGGCAGCCCCGTCATGTTCGAAAATTGTTGACGTAGCGGACAACAAAGGGTTAATTATCGTCATCTCCGCTCGCGCCGAAGGCGGCTTTTCCACGAGATCCCATTGTTGCATGCCGCAGGCAGAACGGCTAGGTTTCGGCAGCTGCCGCTTTTCACCCCCACCCCTCCGAGTCGCGTGTACTCGCCACCGCGTGCTTGCTCTCCCGCGTGCCGGCTTTTGTCACGAAGGTGGTCGAGCCCTATTGAATATTCCGCAGATGGCTGAGTGACAGCTGGGTACGGGAATTAGGGCCCTCCATAATTAACGTGTGCACGGAAGCTAGAAGGGCGTGGCCGAGAGAAATACAGGAGGTGTTATAAGGCTGAACATGGCCGTTAGAAGTCGGTTCTTGTCTGAGAACTGAGCTGGGCAGTTCTTGGCGAGACAAGCAGTCTTGACCGCTATAGCTAGGTTGGGATTTGTGAGCCACACTAAGCGAGAGGTAGACTTTGAGATCACGTCGGAAGTTTAGGGTACAGCTCTGTACCAAGCAACTAGAAGGGTCCTGCGGCGGGAACTGAGTACCGGCCGTCGTTTCTCGAGCGATTTGTATAAGATCCGATCATAGGAGAATTAGTCGGAGTGGAGGCTCTCGAGTGACGTATACGCACTTGGAGCTAGCGTCTTACTGAATTTTGAAGTTTTCTCTTTTTATTACTCACGCACACTGCTAATCTAATGTAAATAAATGCATATAAAACCTCGTCGTTTCCCTACATCAAATCCAAAGGCCTGGAGTTCATCAATTCGGCCACCATCTCTGAGAACTGCAACAGGAGCGCACTTCGAGCCTCCTGTCAAATCAACCGGAGCCCGGGCGATTGGGTTTCTGATCAACACCAGATTTCGCGGAAACGAACATCCTTCAATCTTTACTGGTGTTGTTTGCCGTATTTGGCACAAGAAATCACCAGGCCACAGCCAAGGGCAGCAAGCAGAAGCAAGCCCGCCTTCATCGCCACCAGCCGAGCGAAGCGTGGACTGGAGAGGCCCAACCAAGCATCCCACGGGGCCAGCGATGAGGCAGCCGGCTACTGAATGTGCGGGTGAGTGGGATTGCTTGTACTTCGTTGTGGCGCGGTAGGCTGAGTCTTAGGGTTCCGGGTATTCACGAGGAACGTGCTGGTGGACAGGGTGAAAGAAGACGGAAAGTGTCAGACATGCGGCGCCACCTCGAGCAGGTACGATGGCAGAAGGGGTAGCCCAAGAGGAATCCGTGGCTCTCATTCTTTGACGAATACAACTAGAATTTCAAAAACTGAAGCTCCAAATGGAGGAACGGGAAAAAAGAGAGGCGCACGAATCGAAGGAGCATATGCAAAAACTTCGCATCGAATTTGAACAGTGGTTGCGAAAGTGCGATTTGGAGCTGGAGGGGAGAAGGCAAAGCACTGCAGGCTCAGACGCCGGTGAGCAGAAAAGAAGGGGCATAGACCCAGCCAGTCGTATAGTGACAGCGATGTTTAATTGTGCCGGCTAATGTTCCGGAGTTGAACTTGGCCATGCCCAATTAAGCACTCGTGACTCCCTACACGAGGCTAGTGTCTCCGCCGGGGTCGAACGCATGGAAACGGAAGCGAGCATGGGCAGCGTTCAAACCAACGCGTGCGCTGACATCAGATATTTGAAGTGTAACCCTGTTGCTCCAGCGGAAGCGGGCCAAATTGTCTTACCCCTAGAACCTGAGCTAGAACAGGCTGACCCCACTCGCCTGACCGGATTCTCAATTCCAGCGTTTGGACCGGAAGAGGAGGGAGGTGTCTGGGAGGAAAGCCGTAGGGCGAACGGCGCACTAAATCCCTTTCACAATTCGCCGGCGAGAGCGGGCTCTAAGTTAACTATTCACGCCCCCCTTGAACGGTCTGAGGAAAAGCAAGAGTTAAGGGTGGATAAGGGAGCTGAGAAGGTAGACCGTGTTGAGCCTGCAGAAAAGAGAAGAGAAAATGAGAGAGAAAGCGAGAAGGCGCAGGATAAAGAGCTACGTGTGCTCAAATTCGTTGGACATTTCGAGCGCCAAAGGTCGCCTAAATTTTCCCCCAATTTTACGGCAACAGGAGCCGCCATTTGAAAGCTCTTACGTAGCATCAGGTCACTTCTGCGAAGGCTGCAGTTGCCAATGTGTGATGCAAGCGTGCCCGCCAAGTGGTTAATTTGCATCGTCTTCTCAGCCAGCCATAGTTAGGTCTATGTTATCATTTCATCGTCATTGTGTCTGATTTTTTATTGGCCGCCAAGAGTTATGTGCTTTCAGTAGAGAAAAATAAGCCAACCTTTAATACTGTGGCTAGTAAACAGCATAAAACGCCAAATTGAGTAAAACAAACAAAATCACTTACTCAACCTTAAGCACGTTACCGAAAGTGAAAGCCAATAAGAAGAGACTGTTGAAGAATTCACAGTTAACGAATAATATATTAAGTATAGAATTGGGCATTTGGAGAGGGTCCCAGCATCCACTGCATTGAAAAAAGTTGGGAGGAATTGGCGTCATGTTTAATGAGCCCATAGACAGTGTTGCCTTCTTTTCTACGGCTGCAGCGGCCAAATCTACCTAAATGCCACAGACAATTATTTACGGTGCTTAACTGTGTCTGCCTCTGGACAGTGACAACACAGGGCAGCCGCTGCGGAGTCATAGTCGTGCTTCAGCATATGCTGCAGCGTTTATTCTACAGACGTCCCCTTTGTGGTCTAATGATGCTTCAAAGGCAAGATCTGATGGGTAATTATTGGCCTCGTCATGAGAATGGTTGCCGGTCTCTTGTGTCAATATCGTCTGTATGCCACCCAGAGGTTTACCATGTTTATCGGTCTGCTAGGGAAAATATGTGTGTTGGGAGCGTCCCAAGCTTTGCCGTGTACGACCGGCAATACGGCACGAAACAGTGAGGCATCTTGCGAACCACTGCAGCCACTTACCCAGATGAAATAAAATTCTTTGCAGCTGCGACGTAGCTCAAAACGACCGCAATGCTGTACGGGCCAGACACTGCTTCCGTCGTATTCCGTTTTGCGAGCCGCCCGTACCGCGAAGATGTAAACAAACTGGAAACAGCAGAGGAGAATAGGAAAGTGTGCTGGACTTAGTGAGCTCATCGACATGGCCGGTGCGGCTCAACAAACGTGATGTAAGGGTCTGTCCTGCCAGTTTTGCTCCTTCTGTCCATGGCCTTCTCCAGGCCGCCACTTCATTTTCCGCATAGGGTTTTCAAGAAGCTTGAGAAGCGAAAGCTCTAAAAACAAAAACAAAACAAAGTGGTTTCCAAAAACACGCCCAAGTGAGACTCTTGAAACCGGTACTCTCCGGCGTTTCTGAAATCCGTTCGATTAGCCAGTTTGCCGGAGCAACGGAGCGTGTGCGCAAGCATGTGGGCGGGATGGTCTTTTGGTGTACCATGGCCGCGCTACGTAAGTACGCTGCATATGTCGGTGGTGTTGGCCAGTTCCCTCAGGAAGAGCTCAGAAATCAGTGCATGTCGTCAATGGGGCAATACTGACAAAATTCGCTTCACTTCTGAACAATACAGTTCGGGGGTATAGCCCACGGTAGGTCTGAGTTCTCCAGTCTACGGTTCGGCGAGTGTTTACAAGAAAATTTAAGCGTGGAGAAGGAGACGCAATATTTCTGTATACTCAGTGATCGTAGTTCAGCGCACTCAACCATGGAGATCTTGTGCTGACGTGAACTGAATCAAATGTGTATCTGTCTCACAGAAACTGATACCGAAAGTATTTTATTGGAAACGGCTTTATCGCAGTAACATGAAGTAGTTATCTACACTCCCCTCATTGCTTTCTCTTCATTGCCACACAAGGTTGTCACCTAGTATAGGTGCATTATTCTTCAACTCGCAAGCTAGAATCACCGATAAACCGTGTGTAAACTTGATTTATTGGTGTTTGGAAAATTTTTTACACTGCATTCACCATTTTTCGCTACAGCGTTCATTGTTCAACGAGAGATTCCGGAGAACGCATGCTGACTGACGCTGACGCGCTTGCCAGTTCTCCGTGGCGTGGTATTGCCAATAGCACCACCTGCTTGCGCACCCAGTCCAGAATAATTCGACCCTTGGACCGGCGCGTACAAGCATCTTACAGTACAACCACGAGCCAGGCAAGCTCCAAGGTGTGGGGAAAGCGCCCCGCTTTTGAGTGTCTCCTTGGCGCGAGGGTCTTCATTCCATTCCTTGATTCCAAGCCCTGCTGATATGCTTATCTGGTGCATGTTACAGGCGACAACCTAGAGCAAGCCAAATGTATCAACTGATAAACTATCGTTAATGCCCAGTTAACGACAAAATCTGATGTCAAGCGCTCTGTTTCACAGAACGAATACTGGTTTGAATTGTTTATTCGGGCATTGTCTAGTCACGTAGCACTTTGTTTGGGCGTCACTGCTTTATTTGGTGCGGACGCTGCAAAGCGCGGATAGTACATGTAAAGCAGAGCTTTATACCTCTTCCAGCCAACGATTTTGTTATGTACGCCAGATTAAACTTCTAATCATGCTAAAATAAAACTACTGGCACTTCGAGGGGCCAAGCCTGCGGACGAACAGCCTGGGGACGAACAGACCAACGGACGAACACGTGGAGACAAGGCACATAGACGGTGCTTTTGATTCAGAGGACACATTTGGAGGCGACATATGAAACCAGAGGGAGGAGGATGTCGTAAGTGGCAAGATGGAGTAGCCACGCGTTCAGCCCTCTTATCACCCTGCGAAAGACGGTCTTTCGTTTCTTTCTGCCTGCGGCGGCGTCCGCAGCTCTAGCCCGGCCGTGGCCGACGCTAACTACGTTCGCAACGCCGCACGTGTGAATCCCAGGTATAGTCGGTGCAAGCTTAACTCTGCATCGGCGTTTCTCACGTCAAGGAGTTGTGCTCGCCTGCCACCAATGGCGTCTCGCCATTAGCGGGACGTCACTGATCAACGTTTGGAAGGAGAACAAATTCTAATATGGCCGCGCTCGCTGGCCAACCGCCGCTCTGCCACTGCGGCGTCCAGTGTCAACGACGTTTCCGGAACCCAAGCGCTGTACATGAGTTGTGTTACGATCATGCTGTAGTGCATCAAGAATGCGTTTCTTCAGTGATCGTCGTTTGTTCCGTGCGAATCTTTCTAGTCGTGACTTGTACATCAGGAAATTTTGGTGACCTGCGTTTGTGCGCAACATCCTCACCGATCAACCGAGAAAATTGAGGCAGCTCTATTTCTGGAGTGATGTTGGGAAATTCATTTGCGTGGCGCAGCCTTTCTTAGAGAATATAACGAGTGCTTCTTCCATGAGAGTAGCGGTGATAAGTTGCAAGTGTTCTTTTTTCGTGCTGGGCACTTAGGCTGCGCCCTATGTTGAGAGCTAGGCAACGTTTACATCGAATGCATAAGAAAAGCTGCTAAATGAAAGTCAAAAGCTATATTCAGAGGAAAGTATGAAAACACATTTCGGTAACATTACGCTATTAGAACCCTGTTCTTTATGAAAAACCCACCACCCGGTTCAAATTAAGGCTGCCTAAATATAAGGTGGTGATATTCAGAGGGTTGTAGGACGAATGTTTCGGTAACATTAGCTATCAAAAGCCGGTTCTCTATTAAAGACCGAACACCCGATTCAAATTAAGTCATTTACCATGATAAATCCCTAATTACCCAATACTTGTCAAACTGGCAATTGTGTGAAAATGTAACA
>JABSTR010003650.1:0-34703 GCA_013339765.2 Haemaphysalis longicornis
ACTCATCAGGGCACAACATCCATTCCCCACGCCCTCGGTGCCCCGTGCGCAACCAGAGCAGGCCGTGGTGGAATGAGGATGTAGGCGGAGCGAGAGGCCCAGAACAACGCTTGGAATATTCTACATCGGGTACCCCACGTCGGATAATCGCATTTCTTTTAAACGGGCAAATGCTTTTGTGCAGCGGGTGTGCGTCGTGAAGGCGTTGGTGTGCCTTCCTCACTTCCATCAACTCATACACAGACACACCAAAAGTAGGACACGAATACGAAAAACTCAAAGACAACAAACAGGCAGCCTACCCCTTGTAAGAACTACGAGGGATACACTCGTAGACAACGCCAAACACACTCGCACAACACTTTCAACACGTGTCCAGCTCAGCACAATACACTAACACTTTTTCTGCAAACAAAAACATACGTAGAGAAAAAGTCCTTACATGACAAAGACAAATCAAAAACTTCTTACAACACTCTATTCACACACTATGAGTTTAGGGCTGCCCTGAGCACGTGCAAATCTTCAGCTCCAGGCGCAGATAAGATTACATACACCATGATACAACACCTACACGCAGACACTCTTGAGACACTCCTACACCTATACAAACAAATTATGTTTTCGGCGCACATTCAGAAGTGTGGAGGGATGGCATAGGTATAGCATTCTCAAAGGAGGGAAGGATCCTTCCTCTCCCGCTAGCTACAGGACCGATTTCCTGACCAGCTGCCTGTGCAAGCGATCTTAAAGATGTTAGATAAGAGACTCATGTACATTTAGAGCCAATGGTCTCTTCGACAGCTGCCAGGCAGGCGTCGGGGTGGAATGATCCACCAACGATAAACTAGTTGCGTTGGAATCGTATGTGAAAGATGCCTTCGATCCATAATCAGTTATTGTATTGGTCTTCTCCGATGTGGAAAAGGCCTCTGATACGGCCTGGGGGTATGCCATCTTGAACTACCTCATCATTGGTGTCTCCGGCAACATGCTGAACACCCTCGCTAGCTACATGTCGGAAAGGACCTTTCGAGTGAGGGCTGGCAGTGCTCTTTTGAAAGTATACGTGCAGGAATATGGCGTCCCTCAAGGCGGTGTGTTGATTGTGCCCTACCTAGGTTAAGATGAACTCGCTCCGTAAGGCGTTGCCACCAACCATTTCCTGTTCTGTATATGTAGATGACGTCCAAATATCTTTTAAGTTTATAACTTCTCCATTGTGAACACCAAGTCCAGCTTGTGGTGAAGGAACTGGTGGCTGGGCGGAGGAAACAAACGGTTTTAAACTGAACACAGTAAAAAGTACTTACGTTATGTTCTCCCAGAAGCGCGTGATTCATGCAGACCCTGATATCTCTATAAATGGTGTAGTTAGTAATCCTTGTCAGAGGAAAACAGAAATTAGGGGCTAATATGCGATAGTAAATTCACATTATTCCATCACCTGAACCAGTTAAAACAGAAATGCCTAAAAACACATTAGGATTATTAAACTCCTGTCACACCAATCCTATGGTGCTGACAAGCAGCGCCTTCTGAGCCTTTATATGCAGTGTGTGTAGGATCTCGTGATTATGGCTAGTGCAGTTGTGCGTGGGTCAGCGACGAAAACGGCACTAAAAATTTTTGACCCGCGGCTGCATTTAGCGCTTCGGCTTGCTTGTGGCGCTTTTCGCACTAGGCCCGTGAAAGCCTCTACCCAGAGTGTCACAAATGCCCTCTTTATTACCAGAGGACATATACTGACTTTTTCATCTCTCTAAAATCATGTCTATGACAAATCATCTTTTATAAAATTCAACCATTCATGATGTAACCCAAAGCTGATCTTCTTTAAACCATCCATGTATTCCAATGGCCGTTCTCTTCAGAGTGAGAGCAAAAGCTTCTAAGCTAGCAGTGTCATTTTTCACACATCACAAGACACCCATCACTGATTTTATTGCACCGTGGCAACTCCGGGCTGTGTGTTGTGAATCGTTACTGTCTTCATTTCGACAAAACCCGGGCACAAAGGGTCGCCATTATGCAGCATTTGTTCTTCCTGCAGGAGAAGTGCATGTGCGCAGAGTATTACTGCGATGCATCAAAGACAGCTACGGCTGTGTCTTGTGCTGCACATAGGACCGAACTTCAAATTTGTGTAAAAGAATGAACTCCCACAACAGCATTTTACGGCTGAAGAACACGGCATTTTACTTGTTTTACATCACATCATACAAAATAAATTTTTATGTTAATAGTGTACACCGATTCTCTTAGCGTTGTACGTGCACTTTTGTCTAGAAAATGTTAAAAAAAGAAGTAATCAATCTTGCTCTTTAAGCCCCTTATGTTTGCATATACCTCAGTCCTCGAGATAACAATATGCTGGGTTTCAGGCCACCGTGGGGATAGCCGGGAAACGAAACTGCAGATCAAACGGCTGCTGCTGCTACGCTATTGAATACTTCAGACATAACATTACCTTACACTGACATATGGCCACACATCAGACAACATCTTCGAAAAATATGACAAATGCACTGGAGTGAAAAATACAGACAGGTTACACGTAATTAAAGCCATCTTGGGCCCATACACCATCGACACACGCAGCAGATACACAGAAGTTCCACTTGCTAGGCTACGGATAGTTCACACACATGTCATACACTCGTATCTGCTCACAGGTTCTTCAAGACCTGTGTGCAGCTGGTGCGGATATGCCCTATCCGTAGTTCACCTATTCATTCAATGCAAGGCACTTGACACAACACGACAAGGGCACTTCACAGAAAACTCTACAGACAACATATTCGCTACACCCATCGTTGTTTCTGGGGACAATACCATGGTTTCTGTAAAAACCCGTGTTTAAGTATTGTCAGGCGGTAAGTTTTTAAACATCAATTGCTACCATGCATAATTAACCCTGGCCCTGTACACAGCCATCACCATTATCTTTAATAGATTTTAGTGATGCCCGGCGTACACGTTTTTATACCTACCTTTTTGGGGTAATCACTTGTCTTCAACCATTAAATAACTTCTTCTCTGGCGCTCTTTCCCTCGATGGCCTCCCGCCAATAAACACCAACCTTCATCATCATCATCATCATTACGCTTCATTTGTTTGTAAACACGAGCCAACGCTTGAATAGAGAACCCAGACCGGCCGTAGACTGTACCGCCCAAAACTGCACTGTATTTAGCGAAGTTGATTTTGTCAGCGCTGGCAGTTTGATGCACTGCACTGAATTGTGAACTCTTCTGGAGCTCAAAACTTGGTAGCATAGTCGACATATTTAGCCTACTTACATAGAGCGGGCGCGGTTCATCGAAAGAGCAGCGTGCACACATGCTATCGCTAACGCCGTCAAAGTGGCTAAACGAAGGGTGCACCAGTCTAACCTGGCGTACACTTTGCAAAACACTCGCTCGTTTGTTTCGGACAGCGAAGCTTCTCGAAAATCCTATGCAGAGAATGAAGAGGCGAGCTCTCGAAAGCCGTCGACAAGGACGCCATGTTTTTTTTTGTTCGGGAGGGATCCATTCCGACGCCAGCGGCGATAGGCTCAACCAAAAAATCCGAAAATAAATATTATCGCGCGCTCTCTTTTATATATTCTGGCTAGTTAGTAATTTATTTGCATTAGCAATTGAAGTCTAAAGGCCAAGTTCTAAAGCTTGACTTCAGGCTAGTCTGGTACACATGAAACGTTAGGAAATAGCGTCAAATGCTTGGAAAAAGAGGACCAGCGCTCGTGTCAGTTTGCCCTTTCTGTGTCCAAGTTTTTCGCGCAGTTTCGTAAACCTAAGGGAGAACAAATTATTATTATTGAATTGCTGAGGATACCACCAGCCTATTTAATATGATGAACTACACACTAAACTTTTTACACCCTTTTGGCCAAAAAGGGTGTAAGATAATTTAAAAAATGGTGTTGGGAGGCCCTTACACCGTTTTCCTTGAATCTCAAAACCAGACGACGATGCGCGTCCTTTCCGGCATCGGAGAGGGAGCGCGCAGGAACACCAGCACGACCATCCGGTGGTTCCCGGCCCACATGGGACGGGAGCTTCGCAACGGCCACCGAAACGTAAACGAGGTAGCCGACGCCGCGGCCCGTGATCTCGCCACGTGCCGAGCCGCGCCAGCGACGGACGCTGACGTCGACGAGGAATCGAGCGAAGAAGAAGACTACGACGCGGAACCCGTGACCACGTACGGCGCGACGCTGCGCTGGACAGGGAAGAGAGGCGGGCCTACCCTCCGCCCCACCGGGGCTCGCGAGGAGGGAGGCCGTGCTTCTGCGACAACTGCAGAACCGGGACGGTGCTAGACGCCGGCGCTCGTGCGCCACGTGTGCCCGGACCTGTATGAAGACTGTGTGTGCAGTGTTTGTGCGCGAGTGACCGCGGACCTGACCCACCTGATGTGGGGTTGTGAAAGACACGACGCGAGTGACGGGAGGCCGACCCTCCCTCCGGACGTTACGGACTCGATCGGCTCTTCGGAGCGAGAACACCAGCTAAGGGCTATCCAGCGGCTCGAGGCTGCAGTGGGCAAGCAACGGCGAAAGGAGAACCCGCACTCCTCTCGGCCTCCTCCTGCGGGAGCGAGGGCTAGGGGAGACAGCGGCGGCACTCCAAGTAGCCCGCGCCGACCAGACGCAGGCCTCGGGGTCGGCCCGACGCCGCAGTGAGCGGCGAAGACTACGGGACGGTGAAGCCCTGCGAGCAGTAGTATTAACTCTATGCCTGCGAGGCCTGACCCGTCCCCGACTGCAGGAGATCCAATAAGTCCTTCTCTCTCTCTCTCTTTTTTCGGAGCTTTACACCCTTTTCGCGTGAAAAAAAGGGTGTTGACCAAGTCAACACCATTTTTTTGGAAGGGTGTTGAAAGGGTGTGGAAAAGGTGTTCAGCTCATCATTGATTGAGGCCATGCATGCAATATAATTTCAAAAAGACATCCCATTGCACCATCCGCCCAACCTCGTAAAAATGTTCAAAAGCAAAAAAAAAGCTGCCTAATTTAATAAAAAGCAGCGGCAGCACCGACCTTGAAACAGGAAAAAATATCAGCCCTTGCTCATTACGACATCGACAGAATAACACTACCCCTCGCGCTTTTTGTTTTCTGCAGCCTTGCACGGAGCACAGCACAACCTTGAACAGTGACATCTGTATCATCATTCCGTCGTTCCCTGTTCTCTCACTGCCCCACCAGCAAAATCATAGCCCCCTCTGACAACAGTCATTCTCTTGGCTAAGTGGAGTTATAACAGTACTAGCGATCACAATTTTATTCCATTCTTATTGTTAGCGACCGTTAATATTGTGTACAAATGCAATAAACAGACCACCTAGTTTCTCCTGCAGAAACAACTTTGGAGAACAAGGCAGATATCAAAGAAAACAAAAGTTGGGGACGGAGGGGCATGCAATCAGGCGCTAAATTAACAGACGCCAAATAATAATACGATTATTTACACTAGAACACTGCCAAATTTCATTGCGCAGTGTTCATCTTACTATCTGCGCCTTTTTTTAACGTTCAAATCGAGCGCCAAAAGCTTCAGTTCGCGTTTTGTGTTTGTAAACTTTAAATATCTAAGCTTCTTTAATATAATACACACAATAAATAATAAGTTACTGTTATATTCAGTAAAAGAAGCAATTATTTGTTGTTGTCGTTTTAATTTCTTTACGCAACCCCCTGCCAATGGCCGACACCCTGAGTACGGCATGCGGCGGCGCGGCCGAAACAGTTACCTCCTGGAATCGTCCCGTGACCTCTTCTGGCGTCGACTATGATGTGTGGTATTGCCGTCGTTGCCGTTAAACAAGCGCAGTTATAGGGTTATTGGGTCCCTCGTCGTTTCGGTTGTGGCTGTCGTGTTCGACTTCACGAAGAAGTATTTGAGAAGAACTTGCCACCTGAGGACGGCCTAATTTCGTTTGGCGCTTGCTGCTGAACGCCGCTCACTCTTCTGCGTTGTTTCCTGCCAGGTAAGCTGTCTCGTCACATTTGCCCCCTTTCTTGTCACTGGATGTCGTTTGTAGCTGTCATCCGCCGCTTTAAGGATTCGTTAACAGGAGCCCGCGTGTGTGAATTGTTTAACTGAACTAGCTAGGTTGAACCTAGAGGGCTGGTCTCTAGAAAGGCGATGTGCGAAAGAAAGTTGTGGTGCTTGCATTGAGCGCTGAACGCAACTGGCGCTCAGTAACGCAGTGGCGCTCAGTAACGTTTCCCATTCCGCAGCACTATATTGAACAGCTTCAGAGTTCACCACTGCGAACCATGTCTTATGCGTAGTTAATCAGAACACGGGCGGCTACTCCTCTAAACTGTGCTGCGCAGCGTTTACTGGCTTTGTTAATCACCGCTGTCGTTTGTGCCATGTTTGGAATGGCGAGGGAGAATCGTTTGCAAGCGAATGTGCTCGCCCTCGCAAGCTTCGTTGCGTTTGCGGCCAGCCACCTCACCATGTGTACGGTGCCGTTGTACGCGGCATTGATTTTGGCTGAATATTGTGTTGCCCGAGTTGTAACATTCGTGCACCCAATAATTTCCATTCTTTCCTGTGTGGTAATCATGTGTCATCCTGTTTTAGACCTCTGGACGTTTGAGCACATCACGTCCCTCCATTCAACCGGACAAGAGCCACCAGCATTGTAAACAGTGTTTGGCCGCCACAACGTAAGTTTGTTCAACACAGTTTTGGTAGCACAGTGGGCTACCAAACTGAATAATGTTCGATCACTTGAATGTACAAGTTCTCGCCCCCCGTAACAATTATTGGTGTTTCATGGATAACCTAACATGTAGCCGCTAATAGAACCTTATTGTTAATTTCGGAAAAAGCAAGTTCACCCAAAATCATACTGTGGGCATAGCAGTTAATCACCATGTATACGAATTTCCTGGTGTTATTCATGTTTACGGTGAAGCCATATTTCTTGGGTGGTGACACAAAAATCTTATTACCTTTGTCGTTTAGTCTTCCATAAAGCCTTACCAGTTCTGTTTTCAGCTATTTTTTGGATGTTTATCATGTGAATTGAGTGCTTTGCAGTGTACTTTTTCGAATAGTTATGTAACTGCCTGTACCATTTAAAGAGGCCTGATTTGGCTTCGAAGGCTGCGATTTAAGTACGCTAGTGCTGTACCGCCCATAAAGAAACATCCTTCCACAAAGAAAAACATTAAAAGTGTAAAGTATCAGCTGCTTATTCTTAACTGGAACATGCTATTGCAAGGCCTGCGGCTTTTCCTGAAAGCACTGTGGATGTTATAAGTGAGGAAAGCCACTCAAACACATCTGCCAAGGCCGTTGCTGCTCCAAGAAGCGTGCAAGCATTGAGTCTTCTGAGCAATACATTACACCTTTTTTTAAAACAACCGACGTTGCATGCTGAACGTACTCCTGATTGGGCGTGTGCCAGGCGCGTCGCCAGAAATTTTTTTCGGAGGGGGGGGGGGGGGGGGGGGGGGGGGGGGGGGGGGGTGTAGTCGACCAAAAATGGGACGGGGAAATATGTAGGCAAGGCATCTTACGCGTTGTTTTGCAAACGAAGCTTAAATAACTGACTTTAACATGCGATTTGTGTATGCTCAACGCTAACTGTAAAGCCCACCTTAAGGAGCTTAGGTGGTGATGATAATGATGATCACCTAAATTCCCGTTCGCTGGTCTATGGGCAGACCACGGGCGACTCATTCGTCTGCAGAGCAGGTGGTTAGGCGGACCGGAACTCGTGAGCGTGATCATGAGTGCGCTCGTGAGTGGCGCGCGGTCCCCGAAGTTCGTTGGGCGGAAGTGGAGGCCAACACTGGGTGTTTACTATCAAGATTCTCGTGTTTTAAATTTTCGTTTAGAAGAGGGACTGTTAAGCTTTCTTGTCAGCTCTGAAGTACAGTCGAGCACGATTTGAAGGTTATCGCGCCAGCATCGAGCGGCCAAGCGTGCCACCAGCCCACGGTATCCGTTTCGGAACCATGAAAATCGAGATTTCGCACTCTTCGCTCCCTTGTTGGCTGTTCCATGATACAACATGGCCCGCACGACTGTCTTAGCCACCCTTGGGATTCAAGCTGTACATTCGTTGTTATCAAGCACAGACTTCGACTTGGTTGCCCTTTATCTACGCCGACGATAACGAAACTTGCATGGAATATTTGCTAAAGCTGGTGTTTTCTTTCTGCTTCGTTTGAAAGAGTAGCTTTCCCCCGACAACCTTTGAATCGCAGTGGACTGTACATGCGCCGCATTCGTATATTATGGCGGTGAAGCTAGCAAACGTGCGCCTTCGTCCTTAAGTAATCGCCTTTTGTTATTTTTGTGCTAGAAACGTGAGTAGTAAACTTGCGCTAAGCGGAACGCCTTATTGCACTGCTGTTGAATGTTGAGCTTGTTGCACGTTTCTTAAATTTCATTATATTTCTATCAGTTAAATCGAACCAGACATGGCTCAGTAAAATTCCGGTTAAGCAAACACAGAATGCTGATTCTAACCAAGAGGGAGGTCAAGGAAACAGTGGAATAGTGCCAAAAGAACAAAGCTCCGCAATAAGGAGAATTGTGTAGTTTTGTTGATGTGGAGGAAATACAAAAAGGGCAGAACAATGCTATTTATGCAGCAGAATTTCTGGATCTGCAATAGTCAATGAAATTCGATGCCGGTCGAAAAATAAACATATCAAGGATTGATAGTTGACTGAACAAAATACAGCGACATGCTCTGTCATGTGATTATACTTTGTACCAGTGTAAAGACAAGGAATGACACGCTCCCGACCACATTTAAGCCTATATGAGGCTTTTCCTGCTGTTCTGCCATTCCTCTGCCGTGCTGTTCCGCCAGTGAAACAGTGGGGGCTGTTTCGATCTGCTCGCGGCAGGTTCCCGGCGCTTGTCGGTGTATCCGGCGCGAAATGCAGCCGGGCTGTATATATTGACAGGTACAGCATCTGGAGCGGGCGCAGGGATCAGACATTGACGTAGCCATTGTTTTCAGCTTATATGAGCAAGAATGTCCTTAAAACTGCAGGTTTCCGCGCCTGCAGGTGACTTCAGGCGGTTTTTCAGGCTGCTTAACCGCACCCCAGCCTTGCATAAAACATTATGGGGAGGTGGCATCGCCCCCCCGGCTACGCCTTTGGCGTGTGCTTATTCTTTCTTGCAACCACCACATTCGAGTCGTCACGTGATTTGGGAATGCTGGAATCCAGCATATGCTGGCAAGATACGAGAGCTTGAAACACAACCCACTTGCCCGCAATAAGTTTTCAAAGATCTCCACCACCTGAAGGTACTTAAGTGAGATGTAAGCATTGCCTGAAAACCATACCAGATGAGGGTACCAAATCATAGTTATGGTCTTTCTCGCCCATTTACGTGTTTTGAACGAAAAAAGTGCATTTAAAGGTGACACGTCGTTCCCCTGCCGATTTCTGATGCCTGATTAAGTTTGTGGGCATAAATTTAGCAGCTTGCTCACATGTCTAACGTGTATGTGTGCTTGTTAGGAGTGAAGTAGGTAAAAATTGAAAGGTTTGATTGTAGTTGTGTATTGATTACCTACATTTTTTTATTGCTAGAAAAGAAAAATTGAGGTAACCCTGCCAATTGTTCTGCATTGCTGCATTTTATTATGCTTGTATGATTCGTAGAACCTGCAGGAGTTCAGCTGCTTGTTAAAGAAGAAATGAACAGTGGTACAAAAAGAAGAGCATCTTACTAAATGAAAATCTTCACAATCGCAGGATGCTAACGGTACACCTACCAACTTGTGTCCTGCATTGTTTCTGCTGGCTGGAGCAGCGCATGGAGCATTTTTCAGCTTCTCGAAGTTTGTGATCAAGCGCTGCCCCAAGTGAAGGATGCCGCAAAGGGACCTTGTGTTTTAATGCCACAATTTGATGTGCTGAGCACTTACTCGTAAGGCATTTTAAATATTCATCATCCCAGAGGGTATGTTACCTTCGTCTTGGGTGGAATGTGGCTGCAGTCAGGTTATTTGTGACAGAAACAAGCGAACCACGTGGTGAGAGTCATTGAGGCCTTGTTGATTGCGCATGCTTCCGAAATAACATTTTCATTCAGCTGAATACTTTCTAAATATTACAATTTTTGAACAAAATATGATAAAAGTCATGATTAGTTGTACTACAGTGCAGGAAAAAAATGGCAGCATATGTTTTAAGAGCCTCTGGTATTTCAAGTCATTGGCTGGTGAGCAATAAAACAGAACTGAAAATTGTTTAAAGTGAAATCAATATTGGTTGTCATCAGTGCATGACCCATTGTAAAAGCTATCTGGTCATCCCAATTTCAAATGAGACAGGAAATGCCAATAAAAAATAAATAAATAAAAAAGACAGCTTGCTACAATAAACCAATTCAAAGAATTGCTCAATGTCTATAAAGGGATTCAAGCGGGTCATTTCGGTGTTGATGAAATACAAGCAGGCACTCGCCTGTCAAAACAAATAAACAAATAAAGACGCTTTGGGGCCCCTACTGGTCTCTTGTTCACATGAAGAGGGGGTTGAAAGGTCGCGACTATTTATAAGTTCGGTGGCGCAGAGTGCACATGTATATCTCGAGGAGATTACCCCGCGAGCGGTTAATCGTGTTCTTAGTTGGTTGAATATGCACTGATTCTAAAAGTAGTCGTGTCGGCAGGCGCTTCTCTGATGCGCTTATGCTTGCGGAATCCCAATCGATGATGTGGTCAGTAGCCAGGTGATGATCCACCAAGGCATTTCAGCTTGCAATGCCTTTTTGCCTTTTTAGACATCGTTCTGGTACCATTGAGTTCTTTTAAAAATTCCAGTTTCACCTTTGTAGGATGCATCGCAATTCTTGCATAGAATTTTGAAAGCAACTCCGGGGAATCTTGATTTTTCTAAAGGGTCCTTCATGCGTACCAGCTTCTGCTTAAGTCTGTTCGTTGGCACGTGTGCAATTTGAATGCCATATGTGCCAAACACCCTTGCAAGAGCTTCACTGATGCCTTGCGTGTTGGGGACGGCAGCGCGTTTTTTGCCAGTCTTCTTCAGGAACCCTTTCTGAGGAGGCAACTGAAGCCCAAAATTGTTGCGTCCTTACAAGCTTTGAAGGGTAGCCATTGCTGCGAAGGTCCTTCCTTACCACGGCTCAGCTCTTGCTGCGCAGACCAGGCTCAGAGCAGATTCGTGATGCGCGTAAGAAGAGTGGCAGCGTCGGCGGAGCGTTTTTGGCCTATAGGATGCGCAGAATCGAACCCCAGGTATCTACCCGTGTGGGTCGGCTTTCGATACACACTGGTTGTAAATCCTTTGGCCGACCGTTTCAGAAGTACGTCGAGGAAGGCGATCTGTCCATTATTTTTCCTGTTCCATGGTGAACTGGATGCTTGGAACACAAGAGTTTAGATGCTCAATTAACGGCATTACATCTCGGCGGTGGATCACACAAAAACAGTCGTCTACGTAGCAGACAAAAATCTTGGGGCCGTCTTGTACGAGCATAGCGCAGAATTTTCTAGAGCCTTTAAGGCAATATTTGCACAGACTGCTAAAACGGAAGCTCCCATCGCTGTTCCAAACCGCTGCTAGTAACATTGTACGTTGAAAACAAAACAGCAAAATGAACATAAAATTCAATTTTTAACACCGTTTGAATAATCAACAACCTCTAATGATACAACTTCTATACTGCGATTTGGCCGTAACATTAAACTTTATAAATGGATGTTTTAAAAATTAGTCGGACAAATAGTTCAAGTAAATTTCAGCTGACATTGAGCTTCAATGGAATGTCTCATAGAACGGAGCTTGGAAAGTACGAATGTTTCATACCATAATCGTGTGTCATATTGTGCCCTATGTGGCTGCACACCTGCAGCGACATTTGTGACCGAGGATGATACACCCTTTTTGTACCCCTTTAGGTGGGTGCTTTTGCAGGAAAAGCTCCTACAGATTGGGGTGCTAAGTAAGCACCCTATGATATTTTGGGAGAAAAGGGTGCTCTTGCGGCGACAGAATCCAAGCACCCTAAAGGGTGTAAAATATTGTGTTATGAGGGTGCTCCGGCGGCGACAAGCTGAACGCACCCTTTTGGGAGTAAAAAATGTTTAGTGTGTGGTTACGTCAGCCCCGCAAGATGGCGGTACTTGTCCGTGCTAAGCGCATGATATGGTTTGGACATTCCAAGCTCTAGCCCGCCGAGCGAAAAGTAATGCCTTGACTCGAATGCGAGTGCTTTTAATAACAACTTTGATGACACCACTGTTGAAAATCGGTTTAAAACGGAGCAGGCGACGCACGTCGGTGTTATATTTTTCTTCGGCGTGCGGCTGCAGTGGAACGAGCCCCGCCATATCCGTGGCGCGATCAGCATGTTCTCGGCTATTTCAGTGTTGCCAAACGAAGAAATTGTCAGCTAAACTTTTCAATGAATACCGGCTATAGGATGGGTCAAAGAGAAATGTTCTTTATAGTTCAGACTGCTGTGTCCACCTCATTGCATTCGGAGGGAAGGAAGTTCATAATTGCTTGTATCTCGATATTTGGTATGTGCTTGGCTGTAAAGTTTTAAGGGAAGTTGCCAAATGTTTATTAATAGACACCTCAATCATAGTTTATGGTTGTGAATTAGTTTTAGTCTCAGGATTCATGCACAGAATTCTGCAAACATTCTTGTTTCTTTTTTTTTATGTTGCGACATTACTGTCGATTGTAAAACTTTGTTCGGAAAAACGCGATTTCGTTCGGCTTGAGTCTCACGATTTTGACACAAAAGAAATTGTGGCAATTTATGGTCAATTGAACTTATAAAATGTGGTTGTCTGTCTTTTAAAAAAGTTGTGACGACAAATACCAATACAAGTTCTCTTTGGGTACACATCACATGGGATATTGTTTTTGGAAACTACCCACCAGAAAACATGATTGCAATTGTAGTGGGGGGTCCAGTTCTGTTATTTGGATCACTTGAATGCTAATGTGTAGTGAGCACACTGATAAAGGTTTTCAGTGGTCCCTCTAGTGCACCAATGTTGGGTTCGTCACGTGCATGAATTGTGAAGTTCTATTATTTCTTCTTTTTTGGTTCAGACTACTACGTTTTTTCTGTGTGTCATGTCAGGTTAACCGATATTTCAAGATATCCGAGTTTGACGCCACGAGGGATCACTGTTTATATAACTTAAAATTGTGCAATTAGTCATAAAATTGTTGCATTTAATTTACTTACAGACCTCCAGACATACACCTGTCGCCATGAATTGCATTAGGACACCATGGTGATAGGTTGCAAGCCTCCAAGGCCCTGGTGATGACACGCGCAGCACCAGTGATACTGCGCATGCCATCACCTTTAAAAAACGGTGTGACGATGCTCAACACCCTTATTTAGGGTGTTGAGCGTCCTCAACCCCCTTTTTAAGGGTGTTGAGCGTCTCAACACCCTTTTGTTAAAGGTGTTGAGCTCAACACCCTTTTTTTGTTCTTACACCCTTTTTTCGTCCATACACCCTTTTTTGCGAAAACACCTTTTAAGGTGTTAGCCATGGGACAAGGTTTTTACACCCTTTCCGGCCAAGAAGGGTGTAAAAAAGTTTAGTGGTGTACTGCTAGGTGCGTAGAAAAAGCGTGGTTCGGCTCCATCGCCTTGACTGCATGCCCCAGGGGGGCAGCGCAGAAAACGCAAGCTGAGTGGGTCAAGTGCTACGGAATGGCTAGAAACACACAGATTGTGGCACCGGTGGGCCAAGAATGCTGATGGAGCTAAATAAAAGGCGTGAAATGGTATGCTTGATGCCCGACGTTTCGCCGATTTTGTCGTCCGATGCACCGTGCCGAGCAATGCAGCCGACACAGCCGACATTCGCCGCATTTTCTGTGTGTATTAACAGATGCCGCAACACGCGGTAAACGATTCTGGAGGTAGTCGGAGAAAGGGCGGTTTTATTCATTGAAGTCTTTTTAATCAGTTTAGAGTTTAAGTTTACAAAATAAAACCTACTTGCAAACTTTCCGGATTGCGGAGCTTTTGCGTTATTTTGGTGTTTTGATTGATGGTGACGTCAACCGGAACTTTCCTGGCTTCCGTCCACTGCGAGATGTAATCAGGCATCAGCACGCTCGTCCGGACCTGAGGCAGCGCTACAATGGTGTGCTTCCGGCTGAACTCGAATCCTGTACCCACGCTCGCGCCCGCGGCGCCCCGCTGCTCCGGTATTCAATCTGTGAGTACAACCATCTAGATCTCTATCGTTGTTTACTACCTCACTCCAAATGTTACCGTTATGGCCTTCGATTCGCCTATATGCAGTATATTTGATTTTCAAGTTGCAGTAAATGCTGCCAATTGATGCCCTGCCATTGTGGCTTACTGCCATTGTCTCTCTCCGCAAACAACGGACCAGTCCGCTTCCTGCGGTCACAAGGCATGTTTGTTGAGCGCGGATGGCTGCGGGTTGGGAATAACTCGTGTGTAAATGTAGAACCCACAAGCTCCATTGAAACCTGGCCTTCCCCGTCGCCCGTTCGTACGGGGCGACCCACTCCAACGCCAAACCACAGTTTGCTGCTGAGCCAGCGAAGGATGTGTTGACCAGTAGGCACGCGTAATTGCGGAACCTGCACCGGCACGTTGGCAAGGACCCCCAACTAATGACCATCCTTGCTCGCACCCTCCGCTGAACGGGGGCAAACCCGGGTTTGAGCCTTTACGCAACATTTAAAGTAACTTCCTCCAGGAAAGGGCTTTCGTTCGGGCTAGTTGGTATCCTATAACGTTCATCTTAACCGCAAAAAACATTCAGAAAAGAAAGGATGGGACCCTGTCTACTCACGGCGAGTGAATACCCCCAGTGCGAGCCGTACTTTTAAAACTCTCTGATAATGTTTCATGACTCTGATCAGGACCGCGTCAGATATGTCAATGCAGCTGAACATGGAACTACGCGATTTCCAATGTGTCAGAACAAAATGGGTAGCCGTGTCAGATAAGGAGGCAGCGTTAATAAAAAAGAACGGTCCTGATAATGACTGGCCGTGTGGTACAGGGCAAAGCGATTCCGTTTTTCTAATATGTGGATAATTCATAACCTTTTCTGTATCTCTTGTGTTTTGCCGGTATATATTTCACCCTGATTCAATAAAACTATGTTGAAAGCAGCGCTTGTCCTTTTATTCTGTGTCTGTGTGTTTTTTTGTGTGGATAAGATGAATGCCCCTCCAGGAGTAAGCGGACTTTGTTACTAGACGACACTATGCAAGCCGACGAAAAACGGCATCCGCAGCTCTCCCTTTGATTGATGGAGCGCTCAGTAAGCTTCGACCACTAGATGTAATTGTTCAGCTGTTCTTTAAAATTTCCCTATGCAGACGAGGTGTCATCGTAATCCTAATAGAAATATGTTGCGTCATCTTCCTGGATTACACGAGTGCTCGATCCAGATTCAGCTGGAACCGCCTTTTGTTCCCAATGGATATATTTGTTTTCTACTTGTTTCCAATCATGCGTGGTTATACTCATATAACAAGGAAATGTCCTAACTCAGCCAATGTATTTTTGCAGGTGTACTGTTCCTCTTGAACCATTCGGAAAAGAATGCGGATTGAAAGAAAATGAGAAGCAGGCGCCGTCTTGGTTGTCAAGCTTATAGGTGGTCACCAAACAAACTTAACGTTAGTGTAAGCGATCCACGCCACAAGGATTCTTACGTATTAGAATTTGTTTAGCTTTCGTATTCCTATCGTATCGTATTCCCTTTTTACTGAACCTATAGGCGGTTGTAGAAAATTAGAGCTGAAATATGCTGTTTTCGTTCTGAGAAACCGCCGATGACAGCTTCTCCACTCATATTATTCAGTCGGAAGATTGGTTCGTTCGTGCTCTATGCAGGAATCGTATACTTTGGCCGCTCTCAGCATTGGGGCAGTTTGTAAAATTTTACAAAATACGTTTGCCGGAGTTCCCAAATTAATCGAAACAAAAGGCAAAAAATTTACTGAAGAATATTATACTACCTAAAGGGAAATTGTTCTCAGCAAAAATTGTCGTCTTCTCAGTCACGGCACCCATCTGCCGAGTTTAAGGAAGTGCTGCTGTGACCAGCAAATCCATGCACGGCGGAGTTCGCTACTCGGCGGGGCCGATTGTTGCAAATTGTGTTTGTTACTCCCGCGCCAATGTCACTTTCTTCGGATGGGCCACGAAAGGAGTCGCACAACCACTGGATGAGAGCGAGTGAGCCTTTCATCCAGTGCCCGTAAGTGGACTGTCTGCCGAAAAATTTGAGAGGGAGGCAGTGAGAACGATGGCAGCATAGCAGCGCGTGCCGTCCTCCAATGACAATTTCTGCTCCTGGAATGAATATTCACCGGGACGAAAGATCCACCGAGGTAGAAGGTCCATTCGAGCCAGGATGTCTAACCAGATGAAAGATATATTGAGAGAAAGATCCCCTTTGGGAACTTTCGTTTCACCAGACGCTCCGACGAGTGTCTCGTGCTGGCTCAGCATTCTGCCTCCCCGAACCCTTTCGCCCCATTTTTCCTCCGCCGTTATTTTCCTTCTTCGCTCGCTCAGTTGCGACGCCATTGCAATAGCCGTCGCCGCCCCACACCCACCCGCGTACTGAAACAAGACATAAAGAACACTGTGAAAACAGTACTGATTGTTAACCTTGCTCCAGGGCATGCATACTCAACTTCCAATAAAAAACATGGCCAGAAAGTTTAGAATCAATTACGTTTACGCCAATATATTTATGTTATTTACAGGGTAATGCGAAACAAATTCAGAAAAAAAATTAAAGCGCCTGTCACCTTTTTTGCATGACAAACACCGCTAACCTATTTTTTTTTTGCAAAGTGCTTTTAGGCCGACATTTATTACTGGTTCTTATTAAAACCTTTTTTAAACAGCATGACTAAAAAATCAAAGCGTAACATAAAAAAAATTCTAATCAACCTTAACTGAAACTCTTTTTACTACATTTTCATATGTCGTCCAGCTATTTTGCAGCTGGCTGTCGGCTGCAAATATTGTCACCAATATAGTGTTCAAGATTGTTTAGAAATTGCAATTGTTTGTGTGTAGATATGTGGCAGCTCTCTTGGTACAAAAATGTTTTATTTTCGGGCCGTAATTTTTTTACTGTATCCCACACCTCCTAGTAAGATACTTCATTGTCCTGAATACCAATTCATAATACCCCAGGCAGCACAGGACTGTTCGGCCTAAAAAGGCCGGTGTACTTTGGCCGGTGATTTTCTGTCCGGCCGTTTTCCGGCAGCCATGTTCGGCCCATGTCCTAATGTGGGCCTTTTGGCCGTATACGGCCGTACTCCCATGGCTGTCCAACGGCCAGTGTCCGTCGGCCAGTCGACCGGCTTACGGTCATACGGCCAGATTCCAGCCGTAGGGCTCCGGCCATTCCAAAGCCACCCTGTACGGCCGAAGTACGGCCGCCGGATTACAGCCGAGATGCGGTCGTCGGACTCCAGCCGGACTAAAGCTACCGGAAGTACAGCCGTGCTACGGGCATTGGAATTCAGCCACAGTACGTTAACTGTACTGAGGCCGGTCACTGCATGTCGCGCAAGCAGATGACTCATTCGCGCAGTGCAGAAGCAGCACAACCCAGCATTTTGGGTCCAATGCAGTCACATCAAAGTGAGCTCGCGCGCAACCACCAGCCGTCAAGCTTTCAGCGCAGCCTTGCCAATTACCAGCCTCAGTTGGCAGCAAAATTCATTTATTAAACAGTGCTCACAAATTGTCGTTCCTTTAATTGCTGTGCCTCTTTTACTGCCGAACACAGAAAATATTCAGTTATCTGTAGAGCTTGAAAAGCTTGAATAGATGTATTGTCCAGGTCCTGATATCCTCTGTGGGGCGGCTTACCTGTAATAAACGGGGAAAGAGGAGGTGGAGGGGGGGGGGGGGCGGGCGGAGGGCGCATACTTTAGTGGGTTGAATTTCAGAGAGATAAATTGCGCCGCTTTTAGCCAATTTCTTTTAGGGCAATATACCGGAACACTTTCATGCTATGACTACATAAACTATTTTTATAACAGTTGCTTGACCAATTTTGATGTATACAAAACCGGCGTGAATGCCTTTACGAAGCGTTTTGGTTCTCAACAAAACACTCAGGAGCATTTAATATAACTCCTTCACAAAAAAGTATGTCAGTTTTGCCCATTTTTCTTGCAAAGGACATTTTCTACTCGATCAACCTTTTCTGATGATCTTGCGCAGGGCTGATCCTAAGAAGGAGGCGAACAGGTACTTTTCATTTTCAATCTATTTTAATGTTGTTTTCATGAGTATACGTCCACACCACTTAATAGTCCAAAGAACTTAATTTTCTTCTAATGTCATACTACTGTTCAAAAAATTCTAGACGCGTTGCGAATGACGCCCCTGCTTCAGGTGGCTGCAGTTGTATCCCTCTGTTTCACGCAAGGAAAGGCGTAAATTAGAGTTACATAATTTGTTTCAAACCAATAACATAGCAATGGTAGCATGCATACAGGAAACCTTGCATACTGCAACGAATAGGGCAATAAATATTTTATTGGTCAAGGTTGAATGCGTAGGGTTCTCAACCCGTCGGAGGCAAAATTGCGCCTCTGGAAGTTTATTTATTTATTTATTTATGTATTTATTATTTATATATTATTTATTAATTGTATTTATTTAGTTTATTTATTTGATGCCTGCTTGCCTTTGCATGCATTACAGAAGTGAGATACATAACACTAAGCATTAAATATGAGACAAAATAACAAAATAATTCTACAAAGCGCGCTGAAAATCGTCAATATAAACAGTTAATGCAATCATACGTGGAAGATAATTACACTGCAGTATTGATTTAAATAAAATGAATCGCTCAAGGTGGTCACCTTTAAAGGAAAGATAATAATTTGCTTTAAGCTAGCGGTCCACTTTGCGATATGTAGATATGGCGCTTGGACATACTTCTCCCCTTCTACTCCAGTTTTCGAATGATAGATATTACGAAAAAGTTCAACCTGTGGTTCGTCTGTGATCTTTCACGTCCTGCCATTTCAGTTTACTTTTACTTTCTCTCATGCTAAGTTGAGCGTGCCAATTAGCCTAATACGGAATCGCACTGACATATTCTGTATGTTTTCGAGCGTATCAACCAGCTCTTTGTGTGTAGGGATCCACGAAAACACATGCGTACTCCAAGATTGAGCGCACATGAGTGAAATACGGTTGTTCTTTTCAGTTAGATGGAGGTTCACTGAAATTTCGTCTCAGAAAGCCAAAACACTAGCAGCCGTAACTTTATGGTGTGAACCTTGCCTATTTAACCTCTAACCACTCCCTAAATAAACTCCTAGGTATTTATATTCCTCGGCCGTTGTCACAGCAGCATAATTTACGGTATACGTATTCAATTGGAATGAAGGTTTTCTTGTAAAGGTGCCGTTAACACACTGTTTAACATCCAAAACTTTTCTGAATCAGCACACCAGGATGTTATTAAATTCGAATAAAGCTGCAGGTATACGGAATCACGTTCATTCGCTATAGTCCGGTAAACTACACAGTACTTTTGAACAAAGCTATAGGGCCAATAGTAATAACAATGCAAAAACCGATTCATTCAGTTCATAGGATGAAATGTACTACGCAGAAGGTGATATGGAACACCATCATTTGCTTTTTTGCAGTCCAAGAATATACAGTCAACCACTTTAAGCTTATCTATTGCAAGAGCCAAATCGTGCGTGAACTCAACAATCTGCGTTGAGCAAGAAAATCCTGACAAAATCCGTGTTTGCTAGGATGCTGGCGATTATGTTTAACCAAATGAGTCCATATCCCAAGAGTAGCTAAGCTCACCTTCAACATCGGAACTAAATTAACAGCTAGGCTTCGTCAGTGACAAGGCTCTGTTGTTATCGCAAATTTAAAATAATTTTTTTTCTAAATAGGCAGTCGTAAAATCCCATGCAGTAACATAGTGCAGGGCATGAAGTTGATCCTACCAATGCACGAGCGAGTCTCTTCTACGTTTATCACCAACAACATAGTGCAACATTGCTTGTCGCAGTTAATTGTAAGCAGAATAACTTGCGCTTTTGCTCGCACTTGCCTTTCTTTAGGTGGGGAGTCCTTGACATGGTGGCGGTTTAGCTCCTGCGTGGTGGCCGCTTGCTCGACGCCCTTGAAGGCCAGGTTATTTTGGTGAACCATCTCCATCTCGGATCGGACATCTCTGCCGGGTCGATGTCTTCCAATGCTCTCCATTTCTTGAGGGGGCGAATAGCCTCGAGCTGATGCGTCGACGAAGCCGGCGGCAGAGGCGTGGTAGCGGCGATGACTGGCGAGGCTTAGCTCACCCGTCGGTGGTTGCACAGTCCTTCTTGTGGCAATAAATGACATTTCGATGGCCTAAAAGGTTCCCTGCTAATGTCCAGTGAGTCCTTGCACCTTGCCCGTTCACCGAGAACACTCATTACTGTTTGACAAACGATGTTCGTTCATTTAAAACGTAGAAACACGGAGCGGATGAAAAACGCGTCCCCGTCGTTCGGCTCCCTAACGGCTTTTTCTCTCCCCCAAAAAAAACCGGTCAGTCTCCTTCCAAACACGTCTGTGCATGAATTCTCGGCGCCCAGGCGCGTGCCGTTGTTCGGCTGTATGCCGTTTGCCGAAAAAAATGACGTATAACCAGATACCTTACGTAGGCCGGTCTCCTCTTGAACACCGGTTGCCAAATATTCTGTGGCCATTCGCTTGCCGTAATTCGGCCGAGGACAGCTAACCGAATGAAAAACGTATATTCTGGGGCCGTACGTCGGCCGGTATCCTTCATAACACTGGTTGCCCGAAGAAAACGAATATTCTAACGCCAACGCGCTTCACCGTTGAAACAACGAATGCACGGCAGCCGCGCTCCGGCCGGTCTCCTTTCGAACACCAACTGCCGCAAGAATACGCATATTCTGTGGCCGGTCGCTTGCCGTGCTCGGCCGATTACCGCTTCCCGAAGAAAAAAACGGATGCCCTAAGGCCGTACTTCGGCCGTTCTCTTCTCAACATCGGCAGCCGTAAGAGAACTGAATATCTGGCAGCCGGTTAGCTGCCGTTGTGCGTCCGGACACGGGCGGACGGAAAAATACCGAAGCGCTGGTTGCCGAATGTTGGCCCGTTCAACGCATGATCAGTGGCTGCCAGAACCTGGATGCTGGCCGGACATGCCAGAACGCGGCCATAGACGGGCCGGTCTTGGGGCACACTTTCTGTGCCGCCTGGGATTTGGATCGCGAAGCAGTTCTGTTCAGGCGTCTCACTTACTTGAGCTCGCTAGGAGTATAGCAAGCACGAAATTGTGGTTGTTTTTTTTTTGCCTGTGTAGTACGGCTAAGTATGGGACCCGGTCATTCTTTGTGTTCGGCCGCTTTAAGGAGAACGGTGTGATATGATTTGACCATGATTTATATGAGGCATTGTACGCCGCAATTAGTTCTTTTATTGGGTGATTTCATTCTTTTTATAAATTTTAAATATGGTTTTAAAATCTGCAAAGGCTTGCTGGGTAGCTCGGTAAAAACTGCGAAGTTCTTTCTGAGAAATATCAGTAACGTACCACGAAGAATTAGGTGATAAACGGTGTTTTCAGGGCAAAAACCCTTAAAAACACTTTGAAGATCTTCTGCGTTTTGTGGAATGCGTTGTGAGGTTCAGAAAATAGGAGCCCACGACGGAGCCGTTCTTCCCAAGGAAGGTGAGGAGGTTTCTCAAAGAGGGCGACAAAGCCCCGCGGGTGAGGAAAACAGCAACGCCGAACATCGTAGATAGCTGCCACTTGTGCAATATGAAAAGCCTAAGCTGAGAGATGCAGGTGAGGACAGGAGCGGTCACGACGCTCCTGGAGAAACCGGGCGATTCGAACGGCCTGGAGTGTGTCCTGCTCAGGGCGCTGGAGCAGTGGCTATGGGCGCGGCCGCAAAGTTCATTGAAACAATTCCACAGGAGATCACCAGCAGCTCCAAATTGTTATTTTTTTTTCACGCCTTAGCAAGTTTTATTCATCCTCGGTATTATTTGCTATGTTGCCCTCTCACAAGTAAATCACGATTTGATGAAAAATAAATGGATCACAAGAGTACAGCAAGTTGCATTAAGTCGCATCTTCTCACAGAAGTCGCAATAACACGTTCGCTGTATCTGTGGAAGGTGAAAGTACTATAGCTTTACGGCTATAGTTATTGCCAGCCCACTATGGTAGTGCCCAATTTACTCAGGTAGGACATATTTCTGCCAGTTATTGCTCTGTGTTCGTTAATTTTTTTTTTTGAAGTGGTCATTCAATGTGTTCATTGCTGCAACCGCCAGAAAGCCGGGTGTAATATTTGGTATGGCTTAGGTCACGTTACTTATTCTACAGTGACGCAGAAATCCGCAGAGAGAACACGCACTTGAGAAAGTCGCTAACTCATTTCAGGGTGTACAGCAACTAACCCTAAACCTGCATAGCTTGTTCCCATACACTTATGCAAAGAGCGCGCCCTTTGACAACGTTTCAAAAGTAATACAAGCAAAAAAAATGCTTGAAAAATGTCAAACGCCCCTTCACCTAACGACAAAGATGGTTGGCACGCGAATTTTTATTCCACTGCAAACCGAGTCAAATCAAATGCCAAAACCACAATGGTCAAAGTACCACTAAACGACCAACGATCAAGGTCCAAGGCTCAATTATCAAAGTTCAAACCACCAAGCCTTAGTCTAAACTCAGAATACAACTAACGAAGCCAGCACGAGATCGGACTTAATTATACTTTTTAATGTAGTAGAAAAATAGCAAAACATTGAATGTCTCCGGCAGACGGAACTTGCCTACCCGCAAGCGTACATTGAAAGTAATATTTAGGAGGAACAAAACTCAACTTTACGTATGTGGTAGCTACAAAATAAAAGGAACCGAGAACATTAAGACAATGGCACCATGTCATGGAGGCTGAAACTGCCGAGCACACCTCACTCAAAGTCAGGCATCCTGCGTGTCGAGGGGAAGCAGAGGCTAAGACGTTACGGCGAACGAAGCGTGGCGTTATTTATGCCAGTCATGCGTAGTTCGCGGCAATGCCTACCACTCAGACCGGGCTCCACCCAAAGCTCCGCAACCGTCAAGTGCAGGCATATGGGAGCTGACGCTCGACAGCCACGCGTGCCAGAGAGCTTTCCGGAAAAGCCGCCATTCCGGTGCAGCAAGTCTCCGTGCATAGGACAATCCTTCTCCCGAAGCTCCTCCGCTATCCCAGGCACTAAAATCTGCATCGGTTGCTATACGCAGGCAGAAAGGCTCTACCTTATTCCTCTAATGAGAATCGCGCAGAAGCTTACGGTCTACGCTGCGTTGAAAAATCTTACCTGGACGTTGCGATAAGCTTTCAATGGCTTTCTTTATTTGATGTTAGAATAATGGCAAATGGTCGTTTTTAAACAGCGAGAAAAATTTCGAAACGTCGATGCCTGCTACAAGAAATCCTGTTCTTTACAGTAACCCGTCCAGTGTGCAGAGGAAAGCTTGTAAACATAATTTGTTGCCTCTCAGTACGTGACGTTCATTGTTTGACGGGTAGGTCAATTTGCGTAGTCAAATGCATTTAACTGTACGATAAATGCCTTATTCTTTTATATTTTCTGAGTGAACGACTTAAGTCCTCCTTTTGAAGAAGTAAAAAGTAAATCCACCACATATTCTAGAAAATATAGTCTGCAAAATGTGAAGCGGGAATCATTTTCCCCTGGAAACGACACCGTGCTATTATTGAGGACGGCTGGGGTTTATTGGTCAAATATTTAGAGGTGGTAACAAGATATTTAGGAAGCGAGGATATTCCTTTTTTTTACCATGTCTTTCCTGTGTGCAAACTCTTAAGTCTTTGAAAAAAATTCACCCCACCTATTCGAAGGGAATCGTGAGGAAATGCGAATGCATTTCTTTTGCGCGAGAGTGCGCGGAATTGTGTAATGCTCGAACTGGATAGTATTACACTTCTTGCTCGAGGTACCGTTGCCGGGAGACATTCCATTTATATATACTTGCGACCGAGCGAACGGGAGAGTGGGGCGACCGTCGAGAGGAGAAGCACCGAAAACCGCGCCTACCCTCGCCTACACTATCCCACACACGCGGGAGCTCCGGCGAGCTCCCGCGATGCGAGCGCCCTCACACGTCCGAGCGCGCTCCTCCTCTCCATCCACTCGCCGCTGATCCGTCCGCACCACCTGCTCCGGTTGCTAGGGGAGCGGAGGAGCGCGGGCGCTCGCAGCTGTTGCTAATGGAGAGGGGGTGAGAGCGGAGAGATAACACCTGCGGGCGCGTGGACGCCGCACGGCGCCTGACATGGCTCGACTAAGAAATGCATTCGCATTTAAAAGGAACATGCCGATGCATTCACTTTGGATCAAGGGGTGACACACCGAGCGAGGTCCATACGCACACTAAATACATGCAAGCCGAGGTGGTGATCGCTTATGAATGGGTCACGTCAATATTATGAACCACCATAAAGCAGTTACTTTGTCTGTTATTACAACTTAAGTTTCTTGCACTCCGACGAAGTACACGTCACTTATTAACAGAGATGTACAACTCTGATGAGGCAGCATAAGGTAGCACCTCTGTGTTCTAGCCAGTAAATGACGTTTTCTTTCCTTTCTTGATGAATCGTTTGTTGCTGTATTTTTAAGACATAACATTCATGTTTGCACGCCATTTTCAACAAAATGCTTCGTTTATTTTTTGTTTTTTTATTTGATGTACCATCATGGCCAAATTGCGCATTGGAGAGGGGAGTGGCACAGCGTACATTTTTAGCAGTGAACAATGTTCAACAAGTTTCGTTACCGACATAAATTACACGCAAAAAGATTGTGGTATTATGCAGTACAATACAACGACAAGAAAAATAGAACTCTTTTTGATTACTTATAATGCAACAATCAGGCACTTCCACCGTACAAAAAACGAAAAAGGTGTACACAATGACTACAGTGCAAAGCAGGCAACTAATCAGCAGCCTGTACTCCAAAAAGCGCACGCAGCCGATTTCTGAACTCTTTTTAAATTGTTAGTTTCAATGACCGCTGCTGGATGGTGGTTCCACTCTGATGACTTCTTTGGAATGAAAGATGATAAGTAAGAAGCACTACGACAAAAAGACGTGCCCACTTTGTGGCGATGATCCATGCGGCGATGAAACCTAGGTTGCCGGGGTGAACAACGCATTTCTTAGATATGAATTTATGTGATATATTTGAAAGAACAAGCTTGAGCGTGAAATGTGTCTGCGTAGCTCCAGGGGTGTCAACGATAAAGACTGCTTTATAAGTGTACCACCAGCTGTACGATGGTAGTTGGAGAGAATAAATCTGGATGCGCGATTCTGAGCAGCCTCAATAGCATTTGTTAGTACTTTATTTGGGGGGTCCATATCCAAAGGGCGTATTCAAGCTTACTCTGAGGTAATGACTTATACAGAAGAGTTTCAACTGACGGTGATGGTGATGTGTTATAAAAATTTCTTTTATATACCCAGCACGCGGTTAGCGTTGGCGATTACGCGGCTGACGTGACTGTTCCAAGAAAGATATGAAGTGAGTAAAACACCCAAGTATTTGTACGAAGTTACTGTTTCTAATAGCGTGTCATTAAGGGTGTGGGTAGGAAGCGTGGTCAGTAAGTTTAGGACGTGAGAAGTGAATTAGTTTGCATTTGTAAGTGTTTAGTGCCGTTTTTCATTTGGAGCACCAGTGCAAAATCGCGTCCAAATCTGCTTGGAGTAACACGGTCTCATTAGCGTTTTTAATCTCTCGGTAAACAGCACAATCATCAGCAAAACGTTTTAGAGTGGAGGTTAAGTTGTTTGGCAAATCATTATTTTAAATCAAAAAGGGCAAGGGGCCAAGGACTGATCCTTTGGGTACTAGAGAAGTTACTGGAATTGAAGAAGAGTTATAGCCATTGGCATGTCCAAATTGTGAGTGATCGTTTAAGAAAGATCGGCACTTGGGGCCGACGCCCCAAGTGCCGGAGCCCGGTTGCCGCACTGCAGACGAGGAGGGCGAGGAAAGAGAGCTCACTGTGAGGGGCGCCGAGCGGCACCCTCCAGTAAAGAAGGAATTTCGCCAAGGGTTTCCCCCATCTCGCGCCCCCTCAACCACGGGGCACTGGTCCATCAATGAAGATCGTCCCTGGATCTTCATGTCCCTGGAACCGTTGGTCACCGACCGCACCCGCCTGTTGCGGCCACGGGGGGCCGGGGCCCGCCAAGGTATGGCAGCGTGCCACTCGGTCGCCATCGCCTCCATGTTGGCGTCCGCAGGAGCACCTCTAGGCGGCCCGGCGCAGGATCCCTGGGAACGGCCAGGTTTCTCTCGAGATCGCCGCGGTCCCGCATCTCCGCTGTTCCGTGCCGCGACCGGAGACGCCACGATGAGCCCGGGGCGAACCCGGTTGATGGGCGCTTGTAGAGGCTGCAAAGCCCCAGAGAGAGAGCTGTAGGCTATGCGTCCAACAGCGTTTTCATGCCAGGTTTACAGCTCCGCGAAGAGCTCGAGCAGGCCTCCAACCCATGAACAGGACTCTGCCGTAGGTCAGCAGGAAAACCGCCGCCGCCTCGCACCTACGAACGCAACAGGACCCCGGACAGCGGCCACAGACTTCAGAATCGCACCAGGAAGGCCCACTGCTCCGCAGGCCCTGGCTGGTATCGCAACGCCAAGGCATGAAACCACGCCTCGCACCACCAGGCCTATGGCTCGATGAAACTCGGACCGATGCCTGCGCCGCGTGGCAGGTTGCTCCGTTGCGGAACCACGTTAAACCCGGACTTGCTGCGAGTAAACTACCGCAGCATCAGGTCGTAGCGATGGGTGCGAACCCTATCGCCGGCCGTTCTGTCATTAGAAGCGGGACTCCCACCTTCTGCTTCCGCTATCGCCTGTTCTTCATCGGCTGTGCGAATGTGATAGGCCTTCAGATCGCTAACGTGCACAGGGCCCACCAGCTCGTCGCTTTCCACCGACTGCATCTTATACGTCAGCACATTTGTCTGCGCCGTTATTCGGTATGGCCTTTGCCATTTGTGTGCGAGCGCTGCGGTGAAGCCGTGTTGCAGCGTTGCTGTGTGGGTGCGTTCTCCTGAGCACTAGGTCACCGATGTTGTAAACAAGGTGACGACGGCCTTTGTTATACTGCTCGGCTTGCTCCATGCGCGCCACGTCAAGATTCTCCCGAGCCGTGCATTGCGCTGCCCAAAGGCGTTCCCGGAGCCTAGCCGCGTACTGCGACAGAGAAGGGGCGTTACCCGCCGCCGCGTACAGCATTGCATTTTCCATTGGAAAAGCGATCTCTTTACCGAAGTTTAAGTAACCTGGTGTCAAACCCGTTGACCTATTTACGGTAGTCCTAGTCGCAAAAGCCAGCTCAGGCAAACGCGCGTCCCAGTCCTTATGCTCCTTGGTTGTCGCAACCAGCATGCACTTCATGTTTCCTGGTTCACCCTCTCAGTGATGTTGCTCTGAGCATGATAAGGACTCGTTTTCCTGTGCCGAATGTGCAGCGCTCGACAACAGTCTGAAAAGACTTTGCTTGTGAAATACGAAGCATTGTCAGTGATCAGGTCGGAGGGGAAGCCGAAACGAGTGAATGTCTCCAACAGCTTCTCTACGATATGCTCCGACGCTAGCTTTCTAAGGGGAAACAACTCCACCCACTTAGAAAAGTGGTCCGTTATAACCAGAATGAACTGGTTTCCTCGCGCGGATCTTGGGAGGGGTCCCAAAACGTCACACGCTGCAACCGGCCGTGGGTCCTTGCTTTCCACCGACTTCATGAAACCCACAGGTTTTCCAGCGCGCTGCTTCGCTACCTGACAAAGAGGGAAAGCGCGAGGAATAGCTCATTGCGTCTCTCCTCATGCCTGGCCAGGTCGCGAGAAGGCATAACTTGTAAATTTGAGGCCGCTGCCATTTCCTGCCAGCGCTGAGTCATGAAAGTACCGCATGAACCCTCTCCGCAAATTCTTGTCATAACAACTCTGAAGGGGGATGAAACCGCCTCTTTGTCATCCAGTTGGGGAATGTAGCGAAGTAATAAGCCATCGTCGCCCAGCACATACGCGTCAAACCCATCAGCGTTAACGGTTGCAAGCTACGCCACTAGCTCGCGTTGCAGCCCCCGCTTCAGACCGTCTGCTTTCTGGGCCTCCGTTAGATCTTCCTTACCTACTGCCTCTCCCCGTGACAGGTTCCTTTCTGCCTCCGTTCTCAGAGGGAGAGAAATCGCCGCTGCGAGATACCGTTCTTCTTTTTCTTTGCGGCCGGCGCCCACTCTTGTGTAGGGCCCTTTCTTCAAAGCGGCCAACTCTAGGGAAATTTTCTTCGATCAAGGCGATATGGGTTGTCTTTAGGGAAAAAGAAATTCGTCAAAATCTAGGGACATTTTTGCGTTCACATGGACTTATGCCTTCTGTCGTGTAATGGGGTCTTTTGTTAAGTTTATTTTACTGCAAAGCAGTATATGTCTAACCACCCAGTTTTCACTGCGGTGTCATCGATTAACTCGGTGCAATTCCAGGGCTCCTCCTCACCACCGCTGATACCTCATTCACAGCTATTTTCCCCCTCTCCTCCACCGATGACCGTTTGGCAAGTTGCGCAGTCAGCAGCTAACGGCAGTATGCAGTTATCAGATGATAGCGAAAAATGAACAAAGCACGTATGGGCGTAATAAATGCACCGACGAATACTAAACTCCGTGATATGAAATTCGTGTGCAGCGCGAGCTGGAGTCTTCTCGGTCACGGCGAATTTCTGCTGCGTCTCAGGAAGTGTTTGCGTGATCAGCGAATGTAGGGTGGCGTGCGTTACTCTGCTGCTATCTCGCAGTGCGCCGCCACTATAGGCGAGCTTATTGAAAATCGTGTTTGAACCTCTCGCGCAAATTCATGTGGTTAAGATAAGCCCTGACAAGAGAGCAGCGACCATGTTGTTGGGTATCATGTTTGAACCTACCCCTGTAAACGTCGCGTGGTTTGGATTAGCGGAGAATGGAACTGCGTATGGGGAAAGTGCAGGGGAGGGGGCGCTCCTTGGTGGCGACACATGAAACATGTGAGGGAAAGGCAGTGAGAGAGATGACGTCGTAGCCGCACGTGTCGTACTCCACTTCACACTCGCTAGATGCTCCTGTCGTTTCTTCCTTTCGCGCTGCTGCGTTGGCTCACTCGGTTATGCGGACATCAACAGATCCGCTCCCATAAAGCCCACATAACGGCTGCCAAAGGCGGCCCCCTAAAACGAGCGATATCCACCGTCACCATTTCCACTCAAATTCGCTTAGACAAGTAGCTGCGAATCCATCCCGGTAGAAGAGAAACTTCCCAGTTGGAAAGCCGGCTTGACCCATATTGCTTTTTCAGCTTGGAAGGCGTTCCGATCGACATTTTCGCCGGTGTCTCTCGTTGCTATGTATGCGCCATCACTGGTTACCGGTTTATGGGCCCACTTTTTGCGGGTACAAAAAGAAGGGCGTGCACGCACCGCTAGGCGTCATGCTGCCACCGATGGAATTCCGGTTTTGCTGGCTTTTAAAGGATTACTGACACGAAATTTCTCGCTTTCAGTTTTTATGCTGTAAAGAATACCTATTGGCCCAGTAATTACGAAAATCGAACCGAAAGCCGTCAGCCGCCAACACAGAATTAATTATAGCACGTTTATTGGACCAGTTTCAAATTTAGTCGCCGCGCGGGAAAATGGCCGTTCGAAGGCCAGCCTGCAAGCGGGCCAGCCTTACGTCACGGTCTCACCCGTGACGTCAGGGACGTTCGCCGCATCGTCTGCTACAAATGCACATGGTCCGCATTCGCCCGAGCAGTCGACATGTCATTTGAATCGTCAGACTCGGATGAGTCGCTGCCACCCGACAGACACAACAGTTTTATTTGGCCAGGCGATTAGGCCGGCGATGTCTTCGGCCGTCGTCCGTTTTTTAATATCACTGCGGCTCGAACCGGCGCAGACCGCGATAGCAACAGCTTGTCGCCACTCTTCTAATCAATCTGATCGCGAAAAAGAAGTTCCACATACGAGAAAGTAGATGTTAGTGTGTTGAAAAATTGTCGTAGGGGTTGTTTATCAGCGCTGAATTTAAAAGCGGCGTTCAGATATTTGCCGTGATGGTAAGCCTACGCTGACCGGCAGCGGAGGTTCGGCGCTCCGACCCAGCACTGCCGTCACCGCGGTGCGGCGAGCGGCCGAAAGATGGTGCCACCTGCGCGCTTGAATCAAAACTAGCCACGGCAGATGTCTTGGTCACCGATCGCTGAAACGGAAATTATCACCAAAATAAAGCTCCATATGCGAAAAAGGGGGTGATAGTGTGGAGAAATTGTGTAAGGGATGGTGATTCCCAGTTGTACAGATACCAGCGATCAAATAGTCGCCACGATACTAAACCTAAAGTTCCCAACACCCAAGCTAACCCGAGCAACGCCGAGCCCGCAGGCTTGGGCGGCAGTTCTTGCGGCCGCCGCCGCGCACAAACTCAGTCCACGTTTAGCGCTGCATGTCGTCGCGTGGAAAATAATGCATCTTGGCGTCGTCGTCAATTTGCTCGGACAGGCTTCCACGAGCAGTACTTCGCATTCCGCGTGCTTGCCATAGCACAACTTGGGCGAGCTCGGCGACGCGCACCGCCACGTCGCCGCGGTGCGCGTCGACACCCTGCAACGCGCGGTGCCGGCATCGCGTAGTTTTCGGCACCAGTGCAAGGGAACACCATGCGCCGGCCACGAACTGAAGAGCAAAGACGTCGAACACGCAAAGTTTACAAGCATTGCTCACACAGCTACGCCCACGTCTCCTGCACAAACGAATACCACCGACAACAGCAGCGCAGGATATCGTTTCCGGTTCCGAAAACGACTATATGACGTCAACCGGAACTGGCCAGACACGCAGGCCGATGTTTGGTCACGCCGAAAGCGATTTCGCTAGTGCTGCCGATTTGTGGAAGCTCGCGGCCGGGACAATCCAAATCGATTTTAGATGTGATTCCGGCCTCGGATCGCTGCAAACATTTCTGTGAGGCATCTCTACAAACTACTGAAGCCAATTATATCATTTTTAATCGTCAAAATTTGGTGTCAGTACTCCTTTAAGATATCGAAATTACATGGGTGTATGCGATGAGTCACCTGTCCTCCCAGGCAGCACAGGACTGTTCGGCCTAAAACAGGCCGGTGTACTTTGGCCGGTGATTTTCTGTCCGGCCGTTTTTCCGGCAGCCATGTTCGGCCCATGTCCGAATGTGGGCCTTTTGGCCGTATACGGCCGTACTCCCATGGCTGTCCAACGGCCAGTGTCCGTCGGCCAGTCGACCGGCTTACGGTCATACGGCCAGATTACCAGCCGTAGGGCTCCGGCCATTCCAAAGCAACCCGTGTACGGCCGAAGTACGGCCGCCGGAGGACAGCCGAGATGCGGTCGTCGGACTCCGCCGAACTAAAGCTACCCCGAAATACGGCCGTGCTACGGGCATTGGAGTTCAGCCGCAGTACGTTAACTGTACTTAGGCCGGTCACTGCATGTCGCGCAAGCAGATGACTCATTCGCGCAGTGCAGAAGCAGCACAAACCCAGCATTTTGGGTCCAATGCAGCCACATCAAAGTGAGCGCGCGCAACCACAGCCGTCCAGCTTTCAGCGCAGCCTTGCTTATTACCAGCCTCCGTTGACAGCAAATTCATTTATTAAACAGTGCTCACAAATTGTCGTTCCTTTAATTGCTGTGCCTCTTTTACTGCGAACACAGAAAATATTCATTCTTTGTAGAACTTGAATAGATGTATTGTCCACGTCCTGATATCTTCTGTGGGGCGGCTTACCTGTAATAAACTGGGAAAGAGAAGGTGGAGTGGGGCGCGGAGGGCGCTTCTTTAGTGGTTGAATTTCAGAGAGATAAATTGCGCTGTTTTTAGCCAATTTCTTTTAGGGCAATATTCTGGAACACTTTCATGCTATGACTACATAAACTATTTTTATAACAGTTGCTTGACCAATTTTGATGTATATAATAACGGCGTGAATGCCTTTACGAGCGTTTTGGTTCTCACAAAACACTCAGGAGCATTTAATATAACTCCTTCACAAAAAGTATGTCCAGTTTATGCCCATTTTTCTTGCAAAGACATTTTCTACTCGATCAACTTTTCTGATGATCTTGCGCAGGGCTGATCCTAAGAAGGAGCGAACAGTACTTTCATTTTCAATCTATTTTAATGTTTTTTCATTAGTATAGTCCACATACTTAATAGTCCAAAAGAAACTTAATTTTCTTCTAATGTCATATACGTTCAAAAAATTCTAGACGCGTTGCATTCAGGTGGCTGCAGTTGTATCCCTCTGTGTTCACGCAAGGAAAGGCGCAAATTAGAGTTACATAATTTGTTTCAAACCAATAACATAGCAATGGTAGCATGCATACAGGAGACCTTGCATAGTGCAACGAATAGGGCAATAAATATTTTATTGGTCAAGGTTGACGCGTAAGGTACTCAACCCGTCGGAGGCAAACTTGCGCCCCTGGAAGTTCATTTTTTTATTTATTTTTTCATTTGTTTATTTATTTATTTTTTATTCATTTATTTATTCTTATGTTTTAATTATTTTTTTATTTATTTATTTATTTATTGATTGCCTGCTTTCCTTTGCATGCATTACAGAAGGGGATACATAACACTAAGCATTAAATATGAGACAAAATAACAAAATAATCTACACAGCGCGCTGAAATCGTCAATATAAACGTTAATGCAATCATACGTGGAAGATAATTACACTGCAGCATTGATGTAAAATAAAATGAATCGCGCAAGGCATCACCTTTAAAGGAAAGTTAATAATTTGCGTTAAGCTAGCGGTCCCACTTTGCGATATGTAGAATGGCGCTTGAACATACTTCCCCCTTCTACTCCAGTTTTGAATGATAGATATTACGAAAAAAGTTCAACCTGTGGTTTCGTCTGCGGTCTTTCACGTCCTGCCATTTCAGTTTACTTTTACTTTCTCTCATGCTAAGTTGAGCGTGACAATTACGTAATACCAATTGCCCTGACATATTCTGTATGTTTCGAGCGTATCAACCAGCTCTTTGGTGTAGGATCCACGAAAACACATGCGTACTCCAAGATTGAGCGCACATGAGTGAAATACGGTTGTTTCTCTCATTAGATGGAGGTTCACTGAATTTCGTCTCAGAAAGCCAAAAACATATGCAGCCGTAACTTGTATGGTGTGAACCTGCCTATTTAACCTCTAACCACTTCCTTAATAAACTCCTAGGTATTTGTATTCCTCGGCCGTTGTCACAGCAGCATAATTTACGGTATACGTATTCAACTGGAATGAAGGTTTTCTTGTAAAGGTGCCTTAACACACTGTTTAACATCCAAAACTTTTCCTGAATCAGCACACCAGGATGTTATTAAATTCGAATAAAGCTGCAGTTATACGGAATCACGTTCATTCGCTATAGTCCGGTAAACTACCCAGTAGTTTGAACAAAGCTATAGGCCAATGGTAATAACAATGCAAAAACCGATTCATTCAGTTCATAGGATGAAATGTACGCAGAAGGTGATATAACACCATCATTTGCTTTTTGTGCAGTCCAAGAATATACAGTATAGTCAACCACTTTAAGCTTATCTATTGCCAGAGCCAAATCGTGCGTGACTCAACAATCTGCGTTGAGCAAGAAAATCCTGACAAAATCCTTTTCTAGGATGCTGGCAATGAGGTCGTTATCCAAGAGTAGCTAAGCTCACCTTCAAACATCGGAAACTAAATTAACAGCTAGGCTTCGTCAGTGACAAGGCTCTGTTGTTATCGCAATTTAAAATAATTTTTTTTTCTAAATAGGCAGTCGTAAATCCCATGAAGTAACATATGCAGGGCATGAAGTTGATCCCACCAATGCACGAGCGAGTCTCTTCTACGTTTATATCACCAACAACATAGTGCAACATTGCTTGTCGCAGTTTAATTGTAAGCAGAATAACTTGCACTTTTGCTCGCACTGCCTTTCTTTGGTGGGGAGTCCTTGACATGGTGGCGGTTTAGCTCCTGCGTGGTGGCCGCTTGCTTGACGCCCTTGAAGGCCAGTTATTTTGGTGGACCATCTCCATCTCGGATCGGACATCTCTGCCGGGTCGATGTCTCCAATGCTCTCCATTTCTGGGGGGGGGGGAGGGACGAATAGCCTCGAGCTGATTGCGTCGACGAAGCGGCGGCAGAGGCGTGGTAGCGGCGATGACTGGCGAGGCTTAGCTCACCCGTCGGTGTGGCACAGTCTTCTTGTGGCAATAAATGACATTCGATGGCCTAAAGGTTCCCTGCTATGTCCAGTGAGTCCTTGCACCTCGCCCGTTCACCGAGAAACCGATTGATTATTTTACTTCTTTTAGTGTTTCGTTTCGTAATCTGAAGGGGGGCGTTTTTGGAATACTTATTCATCGTGACTTCAGATATATTCAAAATTTCTTTTTAGGCCCCTGCCGTGCTTTCTGATTTTTGTTCTTCGTCTGTGCAAGTGTTTGCAGTCTCAATCGGCAAGACTATGTCGTCCCAAATCTTCAAATGGCTCAAATA
>JABSTR010003651.1:0-15903 GCA_013339765.2 Haemaphysalis longicornis
CTGGTCCACAGGCCGTATAATTGCTAATTGAAACGAAATCATCAACCCCGAACGTGCGCAGCTATTTCATGGCACCGCAGCTTTTCTTCTTAAATTAAACCAACAGCGAAAGCAAAATGACTCTCTAGCCTAACTTGACGGGGAGGGCCAATCATTTATTTGTTTTTTTTTGCGAGCGGATCTACAAGACGTGTGGCATGAAATACGGTTCAACAATCGGTGAGAGGGGGAGATAGAGAGAGAGCATGACGAAGGTACGATAAAGACGACATGGATCATGGTATAGATGAAAACGATCTATTTACACTATGTGCTAGGCGGCCACTAGACAGACGGGCGAGGAATGCGCCCTACACAGATTCGTCTTCGTCGTCTCTTCATGGCGTGACAAGGTATAGTATAAAGCGTGCATGGAGGTTTAAATGGGGCGTCTGGGCGGTGAAAAACTCGGGCGCATACGACCTTCCGGTTCGGGCTCATATCCCGTTTGTTAGGTGGAACAATGCCAGCACTTCTGGTCCAAGGGCCGTAGAATTTGCTAATGTGAACGAAATTCAACCCCGAACGTGCGCAGCAGATATTTCATGGCACCGCAGCTTTCTTCTTAAATAAACAACAGCGAAAGCAAAATGACTCTTCTGCAGCCTAACTTGACGGGGAGGGCCAAATTCATTTATTTGTTTTTTTTTTTGCGAGGCGGATCTACAAGACGGTTTGGCATGAAATACGGTTCAACAATCGGTGAGAGAGGGAGAGAGAGAGAGAGCATGATGACGAGGTACGACAAATACGACATGGATCATGGTATAGATGAAACCGATCTATTTACACTATTGGCTAGGCGGCCAATAGACAGACTGGGCGAGGAATGCGCCCTACACAGATTCGTCTCGTCGTCTCTTCATGGCGTGACAAGGTATAGTATAAAGCGTGCATGGAGGTTTAGAATGGGGCGTCTGGGTGTGAAAAAACTCGGGCGCATAACGACCTTCCGGTTCGGGCTCATATCCCGTTTGTTAGGTGGAACAATGCCAGCACTTCTGGTCCACAGGGCGCGTATAATTTGCTAATGTGTGAAACAAAATTCAACCCCGAACGTGCGCAGCTATTTCATGGCACCGCAGCTTTCTTCTTAAATTAAACAACCAGCGAAAGCAAAATGACTCTTCTGATCTATCTTGACGGGGAGGGCCAAATTCATTTATTTGTTTTTTTTTTTCGAGGCGGATCTACAAGACAGTTTGGCATGAAATACGGTTCAACCAATCGGTGAGAGAGGGAGAGAGAGAGAGCATGACGAGGTACGATAAAGACGACATGGATCATGGTATATCATGAAAACGATCTATTTACACTATGTGCTAGGCGGCCAATAGACAGAGACGGGGCGAGGAATGCGCCCTACACAGATTCGTCTTCGTCGTCTCTTCAGGCGTGACAAGGTATAGTATAAAGCTGCATGGAGGTTTTTAGAATGGGGCGTCTGGGTGTGAAAAACTCGGGCGCATAACGACCTTCCGGTTCGGCTCATATCCCGTTTGTTAGGTGAACAATGCCAGCACTTCTGTCCACAGGGCCGTATAATTTGCTAATTGAAACGAAATTCAACCCCGAACGTGCGCAGCTATTTCATGGCACCGCAGCTTTCTTCTAAATTAAACAAACAGCGAAAGCAAATGACTCTTCTCTCAGTCTATCTTGACGGGTAGGGCCAAATTTTTTATTTTTTTTTTTTTTGCGAGGCGGATCTACAAGACAGTTTGGCATGAAATACGGTTCAACAATCGGTGGAGAGAGGGAGAGAGAGAGAGAGAGCATGACAAGGTACGATAAAGACGAATGGATCATGGTATAGATGAAACGATATATTTACACTATGTGCTAGGCGGCCAATAGACAGAGGGGCGAGGAATGCGACCTACACAGATTCGTCTTCGTCGTCTCTTCTGGCGTGACAAGGGTATTAGTATAAAGCGTGCATGGAGGGTTTAGAATGGGGCGTCTGGGTGTGAAAAGACTCGGGCGCATAACGACCTTCCGGTTCGGGCTCATATCCCGTTTGTTAGGTGGAACAATGCCAGCCCTTCTGGTCCACAGGGCCGTATAATTTGCTAATGTGAAACGAAATTCAACCCCGAACGTGCGCAGCTATTTCATGGCACCGCAGCTTTCTTCTTAAATTAAACAACCAGCGAAAGCAAAATGACTCTTCTGCAGCTAACTTGAAGGGGAGGGCCAAATTCATTTATTTGGTTTTTTTTGCGAGGAGATCTACAAGACGGTTTGGCATGAAATACGGTTCAAAACAATCGGTGAGAGAGGGAGAGAGAGAGAGAGCATGACGAAGGTACGATAAAGACGACATGGATCATGGTATAGATGAAAACGATCTATTTACACTAGTGCTAGGCGGCCAATAGACAGACTGGGCCGAGGAATGCGCCCTACACAGATTCGTCTTCGTCGTCTCTTCATGGCGTGACAAGGTATAGTATAAAGCGTGCATGGAGGTTTAGAATGGGGCGTCTGGGTGTGAAAAGACTCGGGCGCATAACGACCTTCCGGTTCGGGCTCATATCCCGTTTGTTAGGTGGAACAATGCCAGCCCTTCTGGTCCACAGGGCCGTATAATTTGCTAATGTGAAACGAAATTCAACCCCGAAACGTGCGCGCTATTTCATGGCACCGCAGCTTTCTTCTTAAATTAACAACCAGCGAAAGCAAAATGACTCTTCTGCAGCCTAACTGACGGGGAGGGCCAATTCATTTATTTGTTTTTTTTTTGCGAGGCGGATCTACAAGACGGTTTGGCATGAAATACGGTTCAACAATCGGTGAGAGAGGGAGAGAGAGAGAGAGCGTGACAAGGTAAGATAAAGACGACATGGATCATGGTATAGATGAAAACGATCTATTTGCACTATGTGCTAGGCGGCCAATAGACAGACTGGGCGAGGAATGCGCCCTACACAGCTTCGTCTTCGTTCTCTTCAGGCGTACAAGGTATAATAAAGCGTGCATGGAGGTTTAGAATGGGGCGTCTGGGTGTGAAAAGACTCGGGCGCATAACGACCTTCCGGTTCGGGCTCATATCCCGTTTGTTAGGTGGAACAATGCCAGCACTTCTGGTCCACAGGGCCGTATAATTTGCTAATGTGAACGAAATTCAACCCCGAACGTGCGCAGCTATTTCATTCCATGGCACCGCAGCTTTCTTCTTAAATTAACAACCAGCGAAAGCAAAATGACTCTTCTGCAGCCTAACTTGACGGGGAGGGCCAAATTCATTTATTTGTTTTTTTTTGCGAGGCGGATCTACAAGACGGTTTGGCATGAAATACGGTTCAACAATCGGTGAGAGAGGGAGAGAGAGAGAGAGCATGACGAAGGTACGATAAAGACGACATGGATCATGGTATAGATGAAAACGATCTATTTACACTATGTGCTAGGCGGCCAATAGACAGACTGGGCGAGGAATGCGCCCTACACAGATTCGTCTTCGTCTTCTTCATGGCGTGACAGGTATAGTATAAAGCGTGCATGGAGGTTTAGAATGGGGCGTCTGGGTGTGAAAAGACTCGGGCGCATAACGACCTTCCGGTTCGGGCTCATATCCCGTTTGTTAGGTGGAACAATGCCAGCACTTCTGGTCCACAGGGCCGTATAATTTGCTAATGTGAAACGAAATTCACCCCGAACGTGCGCAGCTATTTCATGGCACCGCAGCTTTCTTCTTAAATTAAACAACAGCGAAAGCAAAATGACTCTTCTGCAGCCTAACTTGAAGGGGAGGGCCAAATTCATTTATTTGTTTTTTTTTGCGAGGCGGATCTACAAGACGGTTTGGCATGAAATACGGTTCACACAATCGGTGAGGAGGGAGAGAGAGAGAGAGCGTGACGAAGGTAAGATAAAGACGACATGGATCATGGTATAGATGAAAACGATCTATTTACACTATGTGCTAGGCGGCCAATAGACAGACTGGGCGAGGAATGCGCCCTACACAGATTCGTCTTCGTCGTCTGGCGTAGTAGTAAAGCGTGCATGGAGGTTTAGAATGGGGCGTCTGGGTGTGAAAAGACTCGGGCGCATAACGACCTTCCGGTTCGGGCTCATATCCCGTTTGTTAGGTGGAACAATGCCAGCACTTCTGGTCCACAGGGCCGTATAATTTGCTAATGTGAAACGAAATTCAACCCCGAACGGCGCGCAGCTATTTCATGGCACCGCAGCTTTCTTCTTAAATTAAACAACCAGCGAAAGCAAAATGACTCTTCTGCAGCCTAACTTGAAGGGGAGGGTCAAATTCATTATTTGTTTTTTTTTTGCGAGGCGGATCTACAAGACGGTTTGGCATGAAATACGGGTTCACAATCGGTGAGAGAGGGAGAGAGAGAGAGCGTTGACGAAGGTAAGATAAAGACGACATGGATCATGGTATAGATGAAAACGATCTATTTGCACTATGTGCTAGGCGGCCAATAGACAGACTGGGCGAGGAATGCGCCTACACAGCTTCTCGTCTTCGTTAGTATAAAGCGTGCATGGAGGTTTAGAATGGGGCGTTGGGGTGAAAAGACTCGGGCGCATAACGACCTTCCGGTTTCGGGCTCAATCCCTTTGTTAGGTGGAACAATGCCAGCACTTCTGGTCCACAGGGCCGTATAATTTGCTATGTGAAACGAAATTCAACCCCGAACGTGCGCAGCTATTTCATTGCACCGCAGCTTTCTTCTTAAATTACACAACCAGCGAAAGCAAAATGACTCTTCTGCAGCCTAACTTGACGGGGAGGGCCAAATTCATTTATTTGTTTTTTTTGCGCGGAGGATCTACAAGACGGTTTGGCATGAAATACGTTCAACAATCGGTGAGAGAGGGAGAGAGAGAGAGAGCATGACGAAGGTACGATAAAGACGACATGGATCATGGTATAGATGAAAACGATCTATTTACACTATGTGCTAGGCGGCCAATAGACAGACTGGGCGAGGAATGCGCCCTACACAGCTTCGTCTTCGTAGTATAAAGCGTGCATGGAGGTTTAGAATGGGGCGTCTGGGTGTGAAAAGACTCGGGCGCATAACGACCTTCCGGTTCGGGCTCATCCCAGATAACGCAAAACAAACCTGGGTAAATCCTCAGGATGTCCGGCTCTGGACATTTCAGCATCCTCAGGTTGTCCATATCTTATCCTCAGCCAGTCCAATCGGGGTCCGTTTGTCCGTCCAGCGTACATCCTCAGAACGTCGTCAAAATGATGCCGCTGGACAATTTTCGTACACTTCCAGGATACAAACTAATGTTCTTTTTTCTCGGTCTTTTTTTCACAAGCTAATGCAACAGGCCTCACTACAGAAATCGGGCACGTCCTAAATGATTACAGTAGAACCTGGGGAAGCCGTGCCTGGCGGGAAGGCAAAAACACTGCATCCGAAAAGACGGCACGGGTAACCCAAGAAAACTAAAGCGGAGTATATAGGCTAGCTGAACCCCAACAGACAAACCCTGGAAGTTCGAGCAGAACCACATTACCAGTTCTTGGTGTCAAATTTTGTTTCAGTTTCAGGTAAAGGGAAGAATCTTTCAGGTGCCCCAGAGAGGCGTGGCTTGTACGAGCACAACGTAAGCCCCCCTGAAGGTGAAAGGTATCACGGGACTTCTCTAGCTTAGGAGAATCATGGCAGCTGCATGAAGAGTTGAAGTACTTTTCCGACTTTTTGAGGATATTCCAAGATAAAGAAAAGGCAGCTGTTGAACAGGAAGAGTGCGGATGTTGCCAAGAAGACACTTCTGTCCGCATCAATCGTGCTCTCGACACCCAGTGACCTCAGTTCCAGAGCAGCAAGGCATTGCCGCTGAAAAATGAGTCATATTACTACTTTTGTGCAGGTTACTTTAAAAAGCCCTTAAGTGATATGTTTCCAGCCGTTATTCACTCGCAAAGACCTGTGCAATTAACAACTTTTCATCCAAAATGGGTCAAATCCTGCATGTCACATCAATGTGTGCCAGATCCGAACTTTACAAGTACTTACCATTTAGGGAAGTAATGCAGCCACATTTCTATTTCAGTGCTCAAATAAGATCCTTTCCTTTAGGAGGGTTTGTAACTGGGCTAGTTGGTTCATTGCATGAAGTTGAACAGCGCAGGGACGGGACTAAGAGCAGAGGCGCCCGTGTTTGTCGCCTCTGCCCTTAGTCCCGTCCCTGCACTGTTCAACTTCATCCTTTCCTTGCTTCTACACCATAGCAAAAAATTATTTCAGCAGTTGCCACCGTTATTTTGGGAGCAAAAAACGACGTTTTTCTCGATTCCACCCAAAGTGGACTTAGCTAATTTTGAAAAAAAAAAAAGAACTTCTGATAAACTTTTTAACTGTTTTTCTTTTATTGGCGAAATTCTGATACAAATTCTAATACACGTACATACTTATTGCCGCTAATAGACCTATCAGTCTGTATTAGTCTATTAGGTCCATCAGTCTGTATTCGTCTATTAGATCTATCAGTCTGGTAGGTCTACCAGAGTGTACTAGTTCTATCAGAACCAGTGGCAAGTTCAAACAAAGCAATGAAACATGGCAACACGTTTTATTATCAGGGTACAGGGGCGATTAAAAGAAATGCGAACAGCGGAGCACACAGCTTCCGACGCATGCTGCACCGTCTGGCTGCAAAGTCAGTAAACTGCGCGCATGCGCATTTCTTTGAGAGCGTTTGAGAGTGTGGCCTATATTTATGGGAAATGCTTGATCAAGACGCGACCCCGATCGTTTATTGAGAGGCGTCTTTTCACGCTGCGTCGCCACTGAGTAGGGTGATCGTTCAAGGGCATCATGCTAGCTGCAATCAGCCTGCTGCGAGCTTGGCTCCCGAATATGTTCAGTGGCGACAGAGCATAAGAAGACGCCCCAAAATAAATGGCCGGCGTCCCTTCTTTATCAAGCATTTCCACTAACAGTAGGCCACACTCTCAAACACTCTGAAAGAATTACGCATGCGCGCCGTTTACTGACAGCGCAGCCAGACGGTGCGGCATGCGTCGGAGGCTGTGTGCTCCGTTCGTATTTCTTTTAATCCCCCCTGTACACAGGCAAATTCCTCTGGCTGACAGAAATCTGGCTGAATAATTTAACGATGCATACTTTCGTAACCTGATTAAGAACAAACGAATAAATTGCAATGCGAATCCACAAAATAGCTGCAGCATGCAATCAAAAAAGCTGAAGTCAAACCTGCACGGTCCAGTCATAGGCACACATCGAGCGCATTAATGGCCGATTGAACACCATTCCCATTGTGATGCAACTTCAAAACGGCATTCACCCTTCCGCAACACGCGATTAGAATGGAATCTCTTCGGCGTGAGGCATTCCCTTGAGAATCAACAAAAATGTCCGCAGCGGCGAGGTGATGGGTGAAAGATGGGTCGGGCGGCGGCCCGGATTGTATTTGTAAATGTTAGGCGGGCGCTACACATCTCCAACACCTCTCGATGACGTGATGCGCACGCTTTCTTCCATGTCAGGCGTTCGTTACACAGCATAGCAGAAGGAGCAAAGATGTTCGAAGCGGCGAGGTGACGGGTCCAAGATGGGTTGCGCGGCGGCCTGGTTCATACTTGCCAAAGTTATGCGAGCGTTAGACACATCTCCAACACTTCTCGATGACGCGATGCACACGCGTCCGATGTGAAATAATGCTACAAGCTGTTTGCTTCTAGCCGTCTTCTTCCTGAACGTTCACACACGCCAACCGCACTTTGATGTTTGTCGCCATATTGGCTACCCAACGAAGACCATGGCATGGCTTGGCTTGACTTCGTTGCAGTCTTTCGGGTTAGATTCTTGCTCTTCTTGCGGCCTCACAGGCGCAGCACTTTTAGCGCTCTTAGCTCCCATCAGCTCTCTTCATGTCTGATAGCAGCGCATTTTTTAGGGAGCGAAAGTGAAAAAAAAAATGTTGACCTATTTTGCATAATAATTTGGTTAGAGATTTACGGAGATTTAAACTGATAAAAGTTTGTATAAGACTAATAAGCGTCTTATATATACACCCAATACAAAAATGTATAAGACTAATACAAGTTTCTATCAGAATTTTTGCTAGGGATACGAGTGTAATAGCCTTTCCTCCATGGTAACGGCAGCGTCAGACGTCCATACGGATTGTGATCCAAAAGAAGTAATACAACGGATCATTTAGGGATCATTCGCAATCCATTGTGGTCCAAAATAAGCTCTAGGATGGACCATTGAGGGATCATTTACAATATCTAACCCTGTGGATGTCCCCTGGACGCCCAGTAAAGGATCCAGGACGTTTAGACCATTTGAGGACGTCCTCAGGACGTTTTGCGTTTACTGGGATATCCCGTTTGTTAGGTGGAACAATGCCAGCACTTCTGGTCCACAGGGCCGTTATAATTTGCTAATGTGAAACGAAATTCAACCCCGAACGTGCGCAGCTATTTCATGGCACCGCAGCTTTCTTCTTAAATTACACAACCAGCGAAAGCAAAATGACTCTTCTGCAGCCTAACTTGACGGGGAGGGCCAAATTCATTTATTTGTTTTTTTTTGCGAGGAGGATCTACAAGACGGTTTGGCATGAAATACGGTTCAACAATCGGTGAGAGAGGGAGAGAGAGAGAGAGAGCATGACGAAGGTACGATAAAGACGACATGGATCATGGTATAGATGAAAACGATCTATTTACACTATGTGCTAGGCGGCCAATAGACAGACTGGGCGAGGAATGCGCCCTACACAGATTCGTCTTCGTCGTCTCTTCATGGCGTGACAAGGTATAGTATAAAGCGTGCATGGAGGTTTAGAATGGGGCGTCTGGGTGTGAAAAGACTCGGGCGCATAAACGACCTTCCGGTTCGGGCTCATATCCCGTTTGTTAGGTGGAACAATGCCAGCCCTTCTGGTCCACAGGGCCGTATAATTTGCTAATGTGAAACGAAATTCAACCCCGAACGTGCGCAGCTATTTCATGGCACCGCAGCTTTCTTCTTAAATTAAACAAACAGCGAAAGCAAAATGACTCTTCTGCAGCCTAACTTGACGGGGAGGGCCAAATTCATTTATTTGTTTTTTTTTTGCGAGGCGGATCTACAAGACGGTTTGGCATGAAATACGGTTCAACAATCGGTGAGAGAGGGAGAGAGAGAGAGAGCATGACGAAGGTACGATAAAGACGACATGGATCATGGTATAGATGAAAACGATCTATTTACACTATGTGCTAGGCGGCCAATAGACAGACTGGGCGAGGAATGCGCCCTACACAGATTCGTCTTCGTCGTCTCTTCATGGCGTGACAAGGTATAGTATAAAGCGTGCATGGAGGTTTAGAATGGGGCGTCTGGGTGTGAAAAGACTCGGGCGCATAACGACCTTCCGGTTCGGGCTCATATCCCGTTTGTTAGGTGGAACAATGCCAGCCCTTCTGGTCCACAGGGCCGTATAATTTGCTAATGTGAAACGAAATTCAACCCCGAACGTGCGCAGCTATTTCATGGCACCGCAGCTTTCTTCTTAAATTAAACAACCAGCGAAAGCAAAATGACTCTCTGCAGCCTAACTTGAAGGGGAGGCCCAAATTCATTTATTTGTTTTTTTTTGCGAGGCGGATCTACAAGACGGTTTGGCATGAAATACGGTTCAACAATCGGTGAGAGAGGGAGAGAGAGAGAGAGCATGACGAAGGTACGATAAAGACGACATGGATCATGGTATAGATGAAAACGATCTATTTACACTATGTGCTAGGCGGCCAATAGACAGACTGGGCGAGGAATGCGCCCTACACAGATTCGTCTTCGTCGTCTCTTCATGGCGTGACAAGGTATAGTATAAAGCGTGCATGGAGGTTTAGAATGGGGCGTCTGGGTGTGAAAAGACTCGGGCGCATAACGACCTTCCGGTTCGGGCTCATATCCCGTTTGTTAGGTGGAACAATGCCAGCCCTTCTGGTCCACAGGGCCGTATAATTTGCTAATGTGAAACGAAATTCAACCCCGAACGTGCGCAGCTATTTCATGGCACCGCAGCTTTCTTCTTAAATTAAACAACCAGCGAAAGCAAAATGACTCTTCTGCAGCCTAACTTGAAGGGGAGGGCCAAATTCATTTATTTGTTTTTTTTTGCGAGGCGGATCTACAAGACGGTTTGGCATGAAATACGGTTCAACAATCGGTGAGAGAGGGAGAGAGAGAGAGAGAGCATGACGAAGGTACGATAAAGACGACATGGATCATGGTATAGATGAAAACGATCTATTTACACTATGTGCTAGGCGGCCAATAGACAGACTGGGCGAGGAATGCGCCCTACACAGATTCGTCTTCGTCGTCTCTTCATGGCGTGACAAGGTATAGTATAAAGCGTGCATGGAGGTTTAGAATGGGGCGTCTGGGTGTGAAAAGACTCGGGCGCATAACGACCTTCCGGTTCGGGCTCATATCCCGTTTGTTAGGTGGAACAATGCCAGCCCTTCTGGTCCACAGGGCCGTATAATTTGCTAATGTGAAACGAAATTCAACCCCGAACGTGCGCAGCTATTTCATGGCACCGCAGCTTTCTTCTTAAATTAAACAACCAGCGAAAGCAAAATGACTCTTCTGCAGCCTAACTTGAAGGGGAGGGCCAAATTCATTTATTTGTTTTTTTTGCGAGGCGGATCTACAAGACGGTTTGGCATGAAATACGGTTCAACAATCGGTGAGAGAGGGAGAGAGAGAGAGAGAGCATGACGAAGGTACGATAAAGACGACATGGATCATGGTATAGATGAAACGATCTATTTACACTATGTGCTAGGCGGCCAATAGACAGACTGGGCGAGGAATGCGCCCTACACAGATTCGTCTTCGTCGTCTCTTCATGGCGTGACAAGGTATAGTATAAAGCGTGCATGGAGGTTTAGAATGGGGCGTCTGGGTGTGAAAAGACTCGGGCGCATAACGACCTTCCGGTTCGGGCTCATATCCCGTTTGTTAGGTGGAACAATGCCAGCCCTTCTGGTCCACAGGGCCGTATAATTTGCTAATGTGAAACGAAATTCAACCCCGAACGTGCGCAGCTATTTCATGGCACCGCAGCTTTCTTCTTAAATTAAACAACCAGCGAAAGCAAAATGACTCTTCTGCAGCCTAACTTGACGGGGAGGGCCAAATTCATTTATTTGTTTTTTTTTTGCGAGGCGGATCTACAAGACGGTTTGGCATGAAATACGGTTCAACAATCGGTGAGAGAGGGAGAGAGAGAGAGAGCATGACGAAGGTACGATAAAGACGACATGGATCATGGTATAGATGAAAACGATCTATTTACACTATGTGCTAGGCGGCCAATAGACAGACTGGGCGAGGAATGCGCCCTACACAGATTCGTCTTCGTCGTCTCTTCATGGCGTGACAAGGTATAGTATAAAGCGTGCATGGAGGTTTAGAATGGGGCGTCTGGGTGTGAAAAGACTCGGGCGCATAACGACCTTCCGGTTCGGGCTCATATCCCGTTTGTTAGGTGGAACAATGCCAGCCCTTCTGGTCCACAGGGCCGTATAATTTGCTAATGTGAAACGAAATTCAACCCCGAACGTGCGCAGCTATTTCATGGCACCGCAGCTTTCTTCTTAAATTAAACAACCAGCGAAAGCAAAATGACTCTTCTGCAGCCTAACTTGAAGGGGAGGGCCAAATTCATTTATTTGTTTTTTTTTTTTTTGCGAGGCGGATCTACAAGACGGTTTGGCATGAAATACGGTTCAACAATCGGTGAGAGAGGGAGAGAGAGAGAGAGAGCATGACGAAGGTACGATAAAGACGACATGGATCATGGTATAGATGAAAACGATCTATTTTACACTATGTGCTAGGCGGCCAATAGACAGACTGGGCGAGGAATGCGCCCTACACAGATTCGTCTCGTCGTCTCTTCATGGCGTGACAAGGTATGTATAAAGCGGTGAGAGAGCATGACGAAGGTACGATAAAGACGACATGGATCATGGTATAGATGAAAACGATCTATTGACACTATGTGCTAGCGGCCAAGACAGACTGGGCGAGGAATGCGCCCTACACAGTCTCGTCGTCTCTTCGGTGTGCATGGAGGTTAGAATGGGGCGTCTGGGTGTGAAAAGACTCGGGCGCATAACGACCTTCCGGTTTCGGGCTCATATCCCGTTTGTTAGGTGGAACAATGCCAGCCCTTCTGGTCCACAGGGCCGTATAATTTGCTAATGTGAAACGAAATTCAACCCCGAACGTGCGCAGCTATTTCATGGCACCGCAGCTTTCTTCTTAAATTAACACAACCAGCGAAAGCAAAATGACTCTTCTGCAGCCTAACTTGACGGGGAGGGCCAAATTCATTTATTTGTTTTTTTTTTGCGAGGCGGATCTACAAGACGGTTTGGCATGAAATACGGTTCAACAATCGGTGAGAGAGGGAGAGAGAGAGAGAGCATGACGAAGGTACGATAAAGACGACATGGATCATGGTATAGATGAAAACGATCTATTTACAACTATGTGCTAGGCGGCCAATAGACAGACTGGGCGAGGAATGCGCCCTACACAGATTCGTCTTCGTCGTCTCTTCATGGCGTGACAAGGTATAGTATAAAGCGTGCATGGAGGTTTAGAATGGGGCGTCTGGGTGTGAAAAGACTCGGGCGCATAACGACCTTCCGGTTCGGGCTCATATCCCGTTTGTTAGGTGGAACAATGCCAGCCCTTCTGGTCCACAGGGCCGTATAATTTGCTAATGTGAAAACGAAATTCAACCCCGAACGTGCGCAGCTATTTCATGGCACCCGCAGCTTTCTTCTTAAATAAACAACCAGCGAAAGCAAATGACCTTCTGCAGCCTAACTTGAAGGGGAGGGCAAATCATTTATTTGTTTTTTTTTTTTGCGAGGCGGATCTACAAGACGGTTTGGCATGAAATACGGTTCAACAATCGGTGAGAGAGGGAGAGAGAGAGAGCAGCATGACGAAGGTACGATAAAGACGACATGGATCATGGTATAGATGAAAACGATCTATTTGCACTATGTGCTAGGCGGCCAATAGACAGACTGGGCCGAGGAATGCGCCCTACACAGATTCGTCTTCGTCGTTCTCTTCATGGCGTGACAAGGTATAGTATAAAGCGTGCATGGAGGTTAGAATGGGGCGTCTGGGTGTGAAAAGACTCGGGCGCATAACGACCTTCCGGTTCGGGCTCATATCCCGTTGTTAGGTGGAACAATGCCAGCCCTTCTGGTCCACAGGGCCGTATAATTTGCTAATGTGAAACGAAATTCAACAACCCCGAACGTGCGCAGCTATTCATTGCACCGCAGCTTTCTTCTTAAATTAAACAACCAGCGAAAGCAAATGACTCTTCTGCAGCCTAACTTGAAGGGGAGGGCCAATTCATTTATTTGTTTTTTTTTGCGAGGCGGATCTACAAGACGGTTTGGCATGAAATACGGTTCAACAATCGGTTGAGAGAGGGAGAGAGAGAGAGAGCATGACGAAGACGTACGATAAAGACGACATGGATCATGGTATAGATGAAAACGATCTATTTACACTTGTGCTAGGCGGCCAATAGACAGCTGGGCGAGGAATGCGCCCTACAAAGCTTCGTCGTCATTCGTTAGTATAAAGCGTGCATGGAGGTTTAGAATGGGGCGTTGGGTGTGAAAAGACTCGGCGCGCATAACGACCTTCCGGTTCGGGCTCATATCCGTTGTTAGGTGGAACAATGCCAGCCCTTCTGGTCCACAGGGCCGTATAATTTGCTAATGTGAAACGAAATTCAACCCGAACGTGCGCAGCTATTTCATGGCACCGCAGCTTTCTTCTTAAATACACAAACAGCGAAAGCAAAATGACTCTTCTGCAGCCTAACTTGACGGGGAGGGCCAAATTCATTTATTTGTTTTTTTTTTTGCGAGGCGGATCTACAAGACGGTTTGGCATGAAATACGGTTCAACAATCGGTGAGAGAGGAGAGAGAGAGAGAGCATGACGAAGGTACGATAAAGACGACATGGATCATGGTATAGATGAAAACGATCTATTTACACTATGTGCTAGGCGGCCAATGAGACAGACTGGGCGAGGAAATGCGCCCTACACAGATTCGTCTTCGTCGTCTCTTCATGGCGTGACAGGTATAGTATAAAGCGTGCATGGAGGTTTAGAATGGGGCGTCTGGGTGTGAAAAGACTCGGGCGCATAACGACCTTCCGGTTCGGCTCATATCCCGTTTGTTAGGTGGAACAATGCCAGCCTTCTGGTCCACAGGGCCGTATAATTTGCTAATGTGAAACGAAATTCAACCCCGAACGTGCGCAGCTATTTCATGGCACCGCAGCTTTCTTCTTAAATTAAACAACCAGCGAAAGCAAAATGACTCTTCTGCAGCCTAACTTGAAGGGGAGGGCCAAATTCATATTTGTTTTTTTGGCGAGGCGGATCTACAAGACGGTTTGGCATGAAAACGGTTCACACAATCGGTGAGAGAGGGGAGAGAGAGAGAGCATGACGAAGGTACGATAAAGACGACATGGATCATGGTATAGATGAAAACCGATCTATTTACACTATGTGCTAGGCGGCCAATAGACAGACTGGGCGAGGAATGCGCCCTACACAGATTCGTCTTCGTCGTCTCTTCATGGCGTGACAAGGTATAGTAATAAAGCGTGCAGGAGGTTTAGAATGGGGCGTCTGGGTGAAAAGACTCGGGCGCATAACGACCTTCCGGTTCGGGCTCATATCCCGTTTGTTAGGTGGAACAATGCCAGCACCTTCTGGTCCACAGGGCCGTATAATTTGCTAATGTGAAACGAAATTCAACCCCGAACGCGCCCAGCTATTTCATGGCACCGCAGCTTTCTTCTTAAATTAAAAACCAGCGAAAGCAAATGACTCTTCTGCAGCCTAACTTGAAGGGAGGGCCAAATTCATTTATTTGTTTTTTTTTGCGCGGGATCTACAAGACGGTTTGGCATGAAATACGGTTCAACAATCGGTGAGAGAGGGAGAGAGAGAGAGAGCATGACGAAGGTACGATAAAGACGACATGGATCATGGTTATATAGATGAAAACGATCTATTTACACTATGTGCTAGGCGGCCAATAGACAGACTGGGCGAGGAATGCGCCCTACCATTCGTCAGCTTCGATCGTGACAAGGTATAGTATAAAGCGTGCATGGAGGTTTTAGAATGGGCGTCTGGGTGTGAAAAGACTCGGGCGCATAAACGACCTTCCGGTTCGGGCTCATATCCCGTTTGTTAGGTGGAACAATGCCAGCCCTTCTGGTCCCAGGGCCGTATAATTGCTAATGTAACGAAATTCAACCCCGAACGTGCGCAGCTATTTCTTGGCACCGCAGCTTTCTTCTTAAAATAAACAACCAGCGAAAGCAAAAGACTCTTCTGCAGCCTAACTTGAAGGGGAGGGCCAAATTCATTTATTGTTTTTTTTTGCCCGAGGCGGATCTACACGACGGTTTGGCATGAAATACGGTTCAACAACAGTAGGGTGAGAGAGGGAGAGAGAGAGAGAGCATGACGAAGGTACGATAAAGACGACATGGATCATGGTATAGATGAAAACGATCTATTTACCACTATGTGCTAGGCGGCCAATAGACAGACTGGGCGAGGAATGCGCCCTACACAGATCGCTTCGTCTCGTTCTCTTCAATGGCGTGTGACAAGGTATAGTATAAAGCGTGCATGGAGGTTTAGAATGGGGCGTCTGGGTTGTGAAAGATCGGGCCGGGCGCAAAGACCTTCCGGTCCGGGCTATATCCCGTTTGTTAGGTGGAACAATGCAGCCCTTCTGGTCCACAGGGCCGTATAATTTGCTAATGTG
>JABSTR010003652.1:0-38652 GCA_013339765.2 Haemaphysalis longicornis
AGGTGCTTGGTCATCCACCCGTGCCAGCAAGACGTCCGCGTCAAGCTTCACTGGGTCCTGCCTGCCCATGTTCCGGACGACCAGATAAAGGAAGCGTTCGCGCCGTACGGAACTGTGGTTGAAGTGACGAAGAAAGTGGCGTGCGACAGGTGTGCGAACTTCAGCACCATGACACGCATCGTTCTTCTCCGGCTGAAAGGGGGAGTTGCAAGGGACGATTTGCCGCACCAGCTGCGTATCGGAACCGAGCTAGCTCTCGTCGCTTTGCCGGGAAGACCACCGCTATGCCGTCAGTGTCAACAGACTGGGCACATTCGGAGGGAGTGTCGCGTCCCCAAGTGCAACGTCTGCCGGCGTTTCGGACATGATGGCGCCAATTGCGTGAAAACGTATGCGGCGGCCACCGGACCCGGAGGCAACAGAAGAGCGTAAATAATGAACGAGTGAGGAGGCGGCGGAGGGGGTCGTCAAGGGCCTGGATGGGGAGCATAGCACCGACGAACGGCTGACACGCCAGCAGGGAAATGGGACATTGACGAAGGTAGTGCCATTGACGGGGCGACGGGAAAGGAAGAAACAGCAGCCGCCCAGGTGCCGGAGGTGCAGCCCCAAGATACCTCGCTGCCAAGTACTGACGACGACTACCCAAGCGACTGCTCCATGGACGCCGAGCACATCGCCACGCGTGGGAAGGATGGTGCGATCAATGAGCTCGCGGCCAAGCGGCCACGGGAGCACAGTGCTGCGGACGCTGACACGAAGAACCTGGTGGGTATTGCCTCGACTGGGCCCGCAGCGAGGAAAAAGCGCCCTGAACCTAAGACGAACGTTCACGTCGGACAGAGGAGGCCGCCAAAGCTCCCCTCGTGACGAGATTTATGTGTGTCGAAGAAAGGGGCGAATGCCTCATGCCGCATTGACCTACGCTAGCGGACGCACACCCGCGCATTTGTCATATTGTTACAAGACAGATGCGACCGATTACGCGACCCGCTACGCTATTAACGTCGTGCTCTCCCCACCAGTTGTGCCACCGACGTTGCTGATTTCTTGCTTCACAACGTCATCCTACAACACTGTGCTCCCCGTCAGCTCCTTACCGACCGTGGCCGGTACTTCCTGTCTCGGGTTGTTGACGACCTCCTCCGCTCTTGCCACACGAAGCACAAGCTGACCACCGCCTACCATCCCCAGACTAATGGCTTGACGAAAGGCTTAACAAGACCATCACCGACATGCTCGCGATGTACGTTGCCGCGGACCATCTGGATTGGGACGTCACTTTGCCGTATGTTACATTCGCATATAACTCGTCCACCATGACACCGCCGGTTATTCACCGTTCTTTCTTCTCTACGGCGACGGCGTGAACCCACTCTTCCCTTAGATACCCTACTTCCTGATGCGACACCTCTGGCTACCGAATATGCCCGCGATGCTGTCGCTCACGCTGATGTCGCCCGCCAGGTTTGCCGTGCCAAGCTCGCGGCTTCCCAGTCCTCTCAGAACACCGCTATGACGAGCAACACCGCACCGCCCACTTTACGCCCGGCTCCTTGGTTCTTGTCAGCACCCCTTGCGCCGCATTGGTCTCTCCGAGAAACTGCTGCCTCGCTTCAAAGGCCCCTATCGGATTAAGCGTATGGTCACACCTGTGACGTACGAAATTGTTCCCGCCCTCCTTCCTCACCGTCACTGGACCCATCAGCTCAACTCGTCCAGTCGGCCGCCTCAAGGCGTATTACTCAGCGGCCCCACCTGTTCCCTGACCTCGATTTCAATAAGCACCGAGACGGCGCTTCTCCGCCGCCAGAGGGGGGTCATGTCACGGCCCTCTTGACATTCACATGGCAATGCACTGGATCACCTGGTGGTCAATCCATTGTACATTTCATCTATGGGTACGTGCCGCATCAGTGGGTCGCGCAAGGCAAGCCGAAGCGAAGACGAAGAGGTCGCGCAGAGACAGACTGGCTCGAGCTACGCTGGTATCCTCGGCTTCGGACTATACGCCTCATTCTTTGAGAATAGACCGCTTTTAAGCACAGCGTGTAAATAGCCACATCTGTCTTGTAACAATATTTCCGAGGTAAGGGGCATGCGGTCTAGTTTTTCCAAATGGCTGTACGTTTAGAAGCTGCAATTAACGTTGCCACGGTTAATGTGCGAGGCCTGGTAGCGAGGCGAAGCAATGCCAGCTTAGTAGGCTATTCGCAGACCGAGAAACTGGATATAATTTGGGTGCAAAAACTAAAGTGGAAAGCCAGGAAACGACAGACGCATGTTGCAACCTTTTAGAGCAATTTTAATGTGTGTCTCTCGCGCGCCGTGGGAACATGGGATGGGTGCGCCCTTTATATTAGGCGATCACTACGAATAGGACTCGACTTTTCATTTTGCAATATTGATTGGAGAGTTATATGTATCTATGCACCGAACAGACAGAGTAAGCAGGAAATTTTCTTAAAACAATTAGTAAGCACCTTGAGTGCGAAAGGGTTGTTATCTTGCTTGGGGATTTCAACTGTGTGTGCATGATAGAGGACAGAGCAGCCCACGAGCGTGTTAGAGATAAAAGCGCCGAATGTCTAATGACCATACCTTCAAAAATATTGTTTGGATGACGTCGCTTTCTGTACGGCGAGAGATCCAATCTGGTTTACGCATTTTCAAGGTGCCAGTCATGCGAGGCTGGATAGAGTGCACATATCAAGTGAACTTGTGTCACTGTGTGACAAGTAAAAGGTCGAGGCCTTGTCCTACAGCAATCATTGCCTTGGGGCGTTCTGTCTCGGAAACAAACAGAAAACCACGAAATGGAATTGTAAGTTGTGGAAATTAAACAGTCGGGTACTTAAAGATGACTTTTTACAGCTAGAGTCAGTGAACTGTTTACCAATATGCGCAGGGATGCACGGCGAGCTGCGGAGTCAAGGGGATCTTTTTAAAGACAAGTTAAAATAGGTGCAGTCTAAAAAGCACAGTTATCATTAAACAGAAAATAAAGAAGGAAAAAGAAATTCGCCAACAGTTAAGGACTCTATTGTTAGAAGAAAGCGCCAACGCCGGGAGTGCAGGCAAAAAATAAGAGGCACAAAAAATAAACTAGAAGTCATCGATACTGAGCGTTACAGGGGAGCTATCGTGCGAGGTGAGTGATGAGTGAGGGAACAACTTTTACTGAGCTTAAAATAAAGAATGGTGCGCGCAGGCACCAGATGGGGTGGTTCCCTATTCGCGGGACCTATATGTGTCCAGTAATTCTTCTCCTCGAGCCACCAGCTGTTGCTAAATGGCGAGGTCAGAGCTGGACAGTAAGGTCTCCCATCGCTCGAGCGGGTGGGAATTGGGGGAGGGGGGAAGGGTGTTAGGGGGGTGTCTTGAGTTTTTTGCACTCCCCAATAATGTGCGAGAGAGTGCCGTCTCCCCGACAGAATGGACATGTGTTGTCGTGTTCTGTAGGGTACATTTTGTGCAGAAGCGCCGGGTGTGCGAGCGACCCTGCCTGTAAGCGGCGGAATATCGTCTGCTGCCCTGCTTGTTGTTGCTTGTGCGGCTTCGGAAGCCTCGTTCTACTTTCTTTGTATAGGCGGACGATCTCCTTATAACTCGTGACGAGGTGCGGTTGCTCTTCCTCGGCCCGGATGGCTAGTTCACGGGCATAGTGGTCGGCGGTGACGTTGCCTTCCACGAGCGAGTGAGCCGGGACCCACACGAGCTCGGTGACTCGTCCCGGTGTTGTGGGATGTTTGTTGCTGCCGCAGAGGAGACGATCCCCTTCCGATAGCTTGCGTACGCTTTCTTGGAGTCGGTAACCACCGTGCTGACCTCCGGCATGGCTAGGGCCAGCGCTATGGCTACCTCTTCTGCCACGGTCGGGTCCGTAGTTTTCACCGACGCGCAGGTCTTCAGCTCGTCGATGTCCGTTACGGCCACCACGGCCTTTGTTCCGTGTTTTGGGAGTGAGGCGTCCACGTACCGAACCTGGGGGTCCTCCTCCAGCTTCCGGGCCAGGGCTTTGGCCCGCGCCGTCCGCCTGCCTTCGTGCCGTTCCACTGTCATGTTGCGCGGTCATAACGGTTTGGTTGTGATGGAGTCACGCCATCCCTGAGGGAGTGGTGCCTCTTCCGTCTGTGGTTCAACCTGCCATCCTATCTTGTGTAGGACGGCTCTTCCGTGTTCTGTCCTGCTCTGGTTGGACAAGTGTGCTTCGATGGTTCGTCCGTGGTGTTGAGGGTGCCCATGTCCATCAATCTTTTTGTTGACGAGTACATTGGCAGACCCATGGCTACCTTGGTGGCTTTACGCATCGCGTGTCCAGCGCTTCCCTGTCCGCCTTCGTTAGCCGGAGGTACGGGACGGAGTAGGTTACGCAGGACACACGAACGCCTGCACTAGCCGCAGGCGTCTTCTTTCAGTCCGCGGTTGAGGTTCGCAACTCTACGTATCATGCTTGCGATCTGTTCGTCGGTGCTTGATCTTGGTGACGGTGGCCGAGGCTTTTCCGTCTACCCTGAATAACAGGCCCAGGATCCGGATCTGTGTCATCGGTATGATTGGCGTGCCGTCGAGGTTACGGTTACGCTAGGGGGTGCTTGGTTCTTTGTTGGCCTGCACGATTGAACGATGAGCAGTTCTGACTTCTGCGCGGGGCGCAGCAGTTCTCTGACTTGGCGTATCCGTGGACAGTCTCCGCCGCTCTCTCTGCAGCACTCTCCTTCCATCCGCGTCAGAGCCCGCGCGGTTGGTCCACACCGTGATGTCATCGGCGTATAATGCATGGCTCACACCGTCTATTGGCTGAGTAACGAGGGTAGGGGTAGGAGTGCCAGGTTGAACAGCAGAGGCGACAGGGCAGACCCCTGAGGGGTGCCCTGTCGCCGAGCTCCACGGGTTCTGACTTCTTGCCAATCTGATCATTGCCGTTCTTTTGGTCAGGAAGTCTTTGATGTAGCCGAACGTACGCCGGCCGCATCCCGTCCTTCGGGCAGACAAGATGTATTCGGGGAATGCCTACAAAGCGTGCGTTGTCTGACGAAAAACGTTACGCGCAGAAAACCAAATCAGGAAAATACAGTACAAAAATGTTGTTACGGCCCAAAAAGAAACGATTGAGCAGGCGTTCGTCGAGTATTACACTGAGCTGTTAGACAGGCACATTCCAATGAACGATGGCTTTGCTGATGAATTTTTATCGCTTATGCCCACGTTAGAACCAGAGCTTTGTGAAATAACGGAAGCACCAATTAGTGTGTGGGAATTAGAAAATGCAATAGGCGATCTGAACACCTGTAAGTCACCCGGGACAGACGGTCTAAGCGCGGAATTTTACTAAGCTTTCAAAAGGGAGGTAGCGGTATTTTATATGAAGTATTGGTGAAAGCTTACAAACTACATGTTCTCCCGCAGTCTTTTAAGGAGACACACATCATCTTGATACCGAAGTGTGAAGATGCAGTAAAACTGCTGTCGTAAAGGCGTATAGCCAATTAGTCTAGCCAATGTCGACTACAAAATTTACATGAAAGTCTTAGCTAGACGGTTGCAAAACGTAATTCAGTTTTTGTTAGGACGCATCAAACTTGGGTATTAAGCATCGCACGATAAGTACCAATGTGCACGTCGCCAGAAGTGTGTTAGAGTGCTGTGATGCCTTCTCAGGTCGTGTGGCGATGGTGCAACTCGACCTTGAGAAGGCGTTTGACCGGGTGTCCATGAAATACTTTTCAGAATCTTAGAATACATGAATGTTGGGTCTGTTAATCTTGGACGGTATAAAGATGGCGTATGCGGGATGCAAGGCGAGCATAATTCTTAACACTTTAAGGGAAGGAATAAATATTGGTTGTCCGGTGAGGCATGTTGTCCGTTATGCCACTTCTTTTTGCGTTGTGTCTCGGGCCTTTCTGTTTAAAAATAATCAAGCTTGAACGAATACGGGAGTTCGCATACAGAACACTGCAGTAAAACTGCTCGCATACGCAGATGATATAGCGGTTTTCTGTCGCGATCAAACGAGCATAAATGAACCACTTAAGGTGGTTAAGTTTTTTTGTGAAAAATCTGGGGCTGCAATTACCTGGGATAAATGTTCGGGATTTTGGCACGGGAACTGGTGCTCAACCCCTGCCGTTTTTTGAATGCATACAATGGAACACGGCACCAACAAAATATCTAGGGGTGCCTCTGGAGCATTATAGGGATAGCCGATACTACTGGAGTAACGATACCGAAAGGTGAGGGACAAAACCAGAAACTGGTAGGGGCTCAATTTTTCTGTGGTTGCCCATGCCACTATCTACAACCTTTTTTTGTTAGCCAAACTGTGGTACGTGCTGCAAGTGTTTTGTATGTCACGTGTAATATCCAAAAAATCCACAGAGTATTTGCTGTCATTTATTTGGTCTTACAGTTGGGAAAGAACCAGCCGCTCTATTATTTTTTCGGCCAGTCAAAAAGGGAGGACTTGGTCTTTGTCATTTATTTTTACGACACGTTGCCCCAAGGTTTTGTTTTGTGCGGGATCAAAAGACGCCTTCTTGCGCACTGCAATTCAAGTGCGATTGAAAATGTGCTACCTGACTTTGTTGTGTCCTCTAGTGATATTTTTGCAGGGGTTAAAGGATATTTGCGAGAAGTGGCTCTGTCTGTTGAATTCTTGAAGGTACGGTTTTCTTTCGACTACCTGTGTAGTGTTTCCAGGAAGCGCCTGTACAAAGATTTAGTGGATGTTGGTTTACCGGTGCCACTATATAGGTCCTTGTACGGTAGAGCCACTGGGCTTGATGTTTTAAGAAGGGTAAAAGTATGCCGGTGGAACTGCAATGAAGTTCTTTTTTTTTAAACTACACAGTGAAACCCTTCCCGTAAATACTTGGTTAGAAAAAGAGGTATTTTGTGCCGTGGACAACAAACTGCAGTCTGTGCAAAAAGCCGTAAACTATTAATCACGTCTTCATCGACTGTTGGGACCCAGTGTTCCACTGAGACATCCTCCAACGTACGTTAAAGAAAGACTTACCCATAACACCGCACGGAATTCGGTTCCTACCCGTGAAAAATGAGGGCGGTGTGCCGTACGATTTGATCATGCTGCTCAGTCTTCATAGTATATGGAGGACGAGAATGGCGGTGAGGAATGCGGATATAAATGCCCGGCCTGTCAGGGAAAATTTCATCGAAAGCGTACAGTATATACGGGAAGTGTTTCGTGCAGAGGATGAGCCCCCTGAGTGGTTGCCTGTGCTTGACGATTTAGTGTGTCTTAGAAAGTTTTAAAGCCACTGAGTCAGCCATGTAGGGTTAACGGATCATAACAATATGACATGATGTGTGATGTACTGTAGAAATGTCAAAGCAGGCAATAAAAAAGAAAAAATCTGTTGCTGGCCGAGTGGTCTGGAGCGCTAGGCATGCTATTTTTTAAGTCGCAAGTTCGAATCCCGCGAGGATACATCTTTTCTTTTTTTTCTAAGTTAATTTCTTTTTCGTTTACGGCCGATGTTTTATGTACTGAATTCACCATTTTTGGGCCGTAACGTTCACTGCTCCTCCACGAACGAGTTCGCACAACGCGCATAGACTGACACGGCGCCAGTTCTTGTTGGCGTGCTGTTGCCATAAGCACCGAATGCTTGCGGGCAGTGGGCACAGGCCAGAATCAACAGACCCTTGGCCTGGTGCGAACACGCTTTTTACGATACAGGCATGAGTGGGCAAGCTCCAAATATGAGGGAAAAGCGCATGTCATTTGATCGTCTGCGGTGACGCGGAGGGCGGTCATCCACTGCGTAGGCCTCGGCTAGTGATTGCTACCAATCCAAGCCGTCCTGGTAGGCTTATCTGGGGTATTTCACAGCCTACAACATGACAGATGCGCGGTATGGCGATTATTGAGATATCGAGAATTCCCATCCAACGATAACGTCGGATGTCAAGCATGGTGTTTCACCGAACCGAAACCGAAACTTGTTTAAAATGCTAACTTGGACATCTTCCAATCACGTAGCACATTTGCCTGACGTCACTGCGGTTAGTTGGGGCAGCCACCGCAGACCCGCAGACTCGCGTTCAGGCTTTATAACATAAATACCCCCTTATCGCCTGGATAAGCGATGAAAAGTGTGTTCATTTGAGCCAATCTACCCAGTGCAAGTAAAAACAGGAGCATGACAACTGCTCTTCAGTGTCCCTTTAACAGCGAAGCTGCTGTCCAGAGTTAAAAGATGCCAATATATTGCGGAGTGCGCGCACGTGAGTGCGGGCCTCGCTGCGACCGCCCAGCGTCCCACGCGCACGTTTGTCAACACAAGCGTAGTCACTTAGGGAGATTCGCCAAGTCTGGCAAAAAAACCCAAAAAACTCCAGCGTTCGCCGTAATTGTGGCAACCCCTTTCCGGAACGAGAAGGCGCGTCATCGCGTGCGCCCTTCCAAGGTAACGTCCAGTGATTATCACTTCGAAAAAATGAAAGAAGCTCACACTTATAGTCACAATGATGAGTAAAGGTCGCTGTGCAGTGAAGAAGCAAAGCTGCTGCCATCGGAGACTTAGACGTTGGTGATGGTCGTGAAGGTTGCGTTCAGTTTTACTACCTTCGAGCTTTACGCATCAATGTGAGCGTCGTTAATTTTTAAAAGTGTACAGGCGATTTAATTTAGGGGGCAACCTACCTAGAGACCATTTTCTAACACACAAAAGTATCAGAACTTAGAATGCATCGTAATATTAACGAACTCACAACATATGGTAGATCCTAATTTTACGTTTCACCAAAAACTACAGGATATAAATAGACGGCGTTCTTGACGTGATTTTTAAGACCCATTGAGAACACACGTCGCTGCAGATAAAGTTCAAAGAATCTGATTTCAAAGCCCCATACTGATAAAAAGGAATGAAGTTAGAATTGGATGAATCCATTTCATTTATGTTAAATATAAAACATGTCTAGGAAGGTTTAAGAGGAATAACTTTATTGCTGCATAGATTACAAAACGTCACCCAAAATAGCTGTAGCTTGGGGAAAGTTACAGACATCTAAGTTAATGTTTAATTTGAGTAATACAGGTTTCAGGTTTCTTTAACACGAACCGAGAAGCGCCGCTTTGAACTGCCTTTACACACGAATATACTGAGATGGATTCTAACGGAAGGTGTAAAGGCAGTTCAGAGCGGCGCTGGTCGGTTCGTGTTACAGAAACCTGAATCCTGTATTACTCAATTTAAACATTAACTTGGATGTTCATAACTTTCACCAAGCTACACCTATTTTTGTGTGACGTTTATGTAATACATGCAGCTTGGTGAATAAAGTTATATGCCCTATTAAACCTTCCTACCATGTTTTCTAATATTTGAGTTTAACAGGATTCAGGTTTATGTAACACGAACAGACCAGCGCCGCTCTGAACTGCCTTTACACCTTGCGTTAGAATTCATCTCAGCATATTCGTCTCAAGCCATAAAAGCGTATTTAAGAATTCTCCAGCTGTATAGTGGGTTGAGCAGTTTATTTACACTTGGCTGCACATTCCTAATATACTGAACGTCGACTTACGCAGAAAGAAATTCCGAAAACATCTGAACAAACGGCACACAACACAAAACATTTCTCAACACAAACTTTTACGTATGGCCGACTTGCAGTGAAATATCGTTTACATGAAAGTTTTCAATCCAACCTTACCTACTTGTACTGTTTGTTTTCAGGGACATAACTTATGACAGTCGTGTGGCTGGAATACATACAATTCCGGTGAGTAAAGTCTTATTTGCCCAATTGACTGTTTTTTTTTCACGTCCTAAACTTTATACTATTTTCCTTTCAGAAGACAAACAAATCTAAAGAGTGAGTAATATCGCCACCTGGATTGCTGGATTGTAACCGTGGCAGCAGAAACTCACGCTTGTGCTTTTCAGAACATCTTACGGACTCACACTCAGATTCGCTACAGACAGCCTGGAGCTCGTGACAGAGCAGCCTCAGTTGAGTGTGCGTCTTTTACATATTACGGCTTCACGCATTAGTTTACTTACATGGGATTTTACTTACTTCTAACTAGGTCAATTTCTGGGGCGTTGGAAGGGGAACATTTATTGGGCTACGTAAGTGCCGAAATTTCAGAAAGATGGGCTCAAAGAGACACTGAATAAAAAAATTCATGTTACTATAAATAGATAGACTCACGTCCCCAGAAAACAAATACAGTTAATTACCGGTAAGACGAACTCGGTTAGGAGGAATTTTTGCTTATGCCGAACAACGTGAGAACGTGTATTTGTTTTCCATAAACCTATTGCAAAAAAGTCCGCCTGAGACGAACAGCCTTGCACGTACTCTTCGGTTAAGACGAACAATTTTTGGGGTGACCACCACTGCTGGTGATTCTGGGTATCGAATACGCCAGTCTTGCTGGTGCGGCGGGGAATTCACGAGATTAAAGGGAAAGAAAACTAAAAGGGAACCGCAGCGCCAAGTGAATTCGCGCCACGAAGGCAGGGAGGGAGCGAGATAAAAGCACATGGATAAAGCCACCAATTCAGCCCTCGGAGCCAGCGCCAATGCAACGAAATTTAGTTGTGGCTTAGATCGGCTATGCCAGGATATACGTAGCGTGAGCTAAGGTTCAGCTGGTTATTCTTAGGTTTCCTGGTTGTCTAGGATTAGCTGATTATCATGCTTACTGCTGGTAAAACGATTTCCAATCCAATCCAATCCAGTCCAGTCCAGTGCAATCAAATCCAGTCCAGTCCAGTCCAGTCCAGTCCAGTCCCGTCACTGCTCCTCGCGCATGCGCAGCACGGCTCTCCAGGAGCCACGCGAAACGGCTATCAAGCGGCGCCGGCGCAGCGTCAGGCTTGGCTACTCCGCAACGGAGGCGCACAGCTAGGCACGCGCCGGCGCCAGTGCGCCTGCCGCGGCTATGACGTCACTCCTCTGGAATGCGCAGACCGGCGAATATGCAGTCCCAATTTCTGCACACACGTTGGATTGGATTTCAATCCAACACAGTCCAATTTAATTTAATCCAAATCCAATCCAATTCAAGGAAATCCAAGCCAATCTAATCTTATCTCATTCAAATAATTCTAATGCTTCTCGCGCTTGCGCAGAACGGCCCTTCAAGGTCCACAAAAAACTGCTCAACCTCGGCCAGTGTAGCTTACGCTACAAAAAAAAGAGGGAGTCAGAGCTTTGTGGCCGCCTCTGCTCTGGAGGAGGCAGGCGCAAAATTAGGAAGATAAAAAATGTAAATTAAGGAACAACGGAGACTTCCTGTTCGCGAACGTAGCAGCTTTCAGGAACAATAGCGTTTCTCAGCGGGAGCATGCGAGTTCGCGTTGGTTCGCGTCGCAAGTCCCACCATGTCGCCGCTGAGAAAGCGAAAAATTCCTTCTCTCTATCTGCTGTGTTGTCGCTTTAGGTATGCTCTCCTTCAGAAATCAGAAAAGGTTTATTGTGCAAAATTCAGATGACATGTGCAAGATATACAGAAACAGAAACAAGATATACAAGATATACCGCTTGGTCTGGTAAAACCAGGCAAGAGCACTTCAAAACAGTCTCGTATCAAGTGGCGCACTAAAAAAAAAATTGGCTCCAATCCATGCTGTGAAGGGGGTTGAAAACCAAAGCTTTAAACGACAACCCACATTTCCCATGCGACCTCACTTGAATTCACACACGTGGCTCTCGAAGAGTGAAACCAGAAATTCTGCCCGTCGTTACCTGGAATTCGCGGGGGCGGCGTCCCGAACGCAGCAGCAGCGTCGGCCACGGCCGGGCTAGAGTGGCGGGAGCCGCTGCTGTAGCCCGGCCGTGCGTCGGCAGAAAGCAAAGGGAGAGGAGCGTCTTTCGAAAGATGAGACAGCGGAACCTAGCCATCCTGATGTGCTAGCTCGGGGCTACACGGCCGCCCGACCCAAGCGCAGACTCCGAAACAATTCGGAATGTGAGCTTAGTGATTCCCATTTATACGGATTTAAAAAAGTTTAGTAAGTTTGAGAATTGCGAGAACGCTGAGGGAACTTTTATAATAGCTATTTATCAGAACCAGTTGCTCCTTTCGCCTTTTGTAACACCTTTGAAAACACAACCGAATTAGTATTCGGCAATTTAGAAAACAGAGTCCCATTTATGGCAAGCAGTGCGCAAAAGGTAGTGTTTGCTAGCGGCCAGATGTCTGTGTGTGAGTCTCTACATTTGTTTCCCCCATTGAAAACCAGTCCTTAACGCATCATTGCCGTACGACCACTAAATTCCGTCGGGTCCGGATTACCCAGGAGGGGCTGTCGAACAAGTTAATCGAGACGTGGGAAGGAAGCACGCAATGAACGTGAAGCTGTGCCATAACAGGCCGAAAACAACCGTCGCGAAAGCAGACGACAAAGCCCCCCGCCGACGCTTCCGCCGATGAGAACAAGAACTTGCACGCAGGGAACGCTGGGTAACCATTCGCCGCGCCATCTACACTCTACTACGTGAGTCAAACCATCTTCCCCCCCTCTCCGCCCGCAAGTCGGAGTTTCTGTCCCGCACGCCACGAAGGAAGCCGTTGGCTGGTAGAGGTAGATAGCTTTGCTTTAAAAATACTTTTTTGTCATTTCCCTCCATTGTAATTCTACTTCATTCATCGTCTTGAAGAAAAATATTACTCCTTCGAGTTCGTCTTAACGCAAGTTCACTGCCATACAATTCCTGTGGGCAGCACCTATAAATTAATCTCTCAAATAAGTGAAAGATGAAGCTACCAGTCGCCCAGCAGGGATGACGTAAACAGTGACTAAGCGAATGTGCCAAGAGTCGCTTGACCAAGAGCACAACGAGAAGCGCGCACACAATCTCTCAAAGAAACTCGTGAAATCTTTCTTTAAACGTCAACTTTCATAAGTCTTAACCAATTGTAATGTAAATGTATAACTGAAGCCATGCGACATTCGCAAGCTGCCAAGCCACGGCGCCCGTGTCGGATTGCGATGGCTATTGCAAGTTCGGCGCCATCACATGCCCGTTACTTCCCACTCTTCGTAAACCAAGGCTGCGGTACGTATGGCCATCTGGGGAGCCGTAAATACGCATGTCCTTTTCGACTTTTCGGATGAAAGTGCACACGAACGCTTGCATAGTAATACCATGAAAATGCACACGCACCCCAATTCAAGTGTTCGTACACAGGAGTACATGGGGTATGGGGTTCTGTTTTCCCATCTAGCATTTTGCGATGTGACGAGTGGAACTTACAGTTAGCGGATGTAGTGAAGCTGAGTGTATCGATGCGACTAAAATCAGACTATCCATAAACGAGACTTTCGATGCAACAGCGAACCCCGGACGTCGTTTTCGCTTCGGTTGCGCTATCCGCTGCACGTTTTGTAGGTAAAGCAAAAAGGCCGCGCGGCACATTCACATTCTTTAACCACCATCGCACTTCCCGTGTGGCAGCAAGGTAGGCTCACACACAGCGGCAGGTATACTGGGTATGAACCGGGAAATTGTTTTTGTCGTAGGCGCTGAAGAGCGCGACCAGTGGCTCCTGCTGCCACGTGGCTTGATTGGAAGTTTTAGCTTTCCGATATACCACCAAGGTGTTTCCTCACTCGCTTCCGGTCCCCGTTTGCGTACGCAAAACGTCATCAAATTGCGCGAAGGAAGAAACGCGCGTTTCAATTAGCACCTTTTCGCAACTAGGCATCTTTCGCCGCCGAATAAACGCTGAGAGGGCTACGGGGCAGTTGAAGTTTGTGTGAGCCCCAACTTGCCCGTTGCCTTCAGTGTCTCTGTAACGTGCCTTATTTGCGGAAAAACAGGCGTTGCTGGTTTGCTCTCCGGTCAAGTAAATGCCGCTGTTGTAAATGTGAGAAAAATTAATGGAAAATTGGAGGGTAGGTGGAGTGGAGGGCGGAGAGGAGGAAGATCGGCTGTGGTGAAGAGAACAAGAGGCGGGAGAAGAGGCGTATGGAGACGACACCAAAGAGGGAAGGGCGGAGGTAGGGGCAAGATGAGGCAGGAAGGCGAATGAGGGTGAGATGGGGAATGGGTGGGTGGCAGGTACATATGAGAGAGGGGAAGAGGGACGTGCTGAAAACGGAAGGGAATGGGAAGGACATGTGTGGCAGGTATAGAGAAATAGAGTGAGAGTGGGTTTGGGGGAAAAAGTTTGGGGCGAAAGGTAAGAGTGACAGAGAACTTAGGACAACGACATATTTTTCTTTCAAAAATAATCCAAACGTTCGATTAATGCCTTATTTGGGCACATATAACTGCCAGATATAACCACCGTCCTCGTGTAAAATACATAAGCTGTTTTCTCCCTTACACAGAGGCTATAAAAACAGGTGCTCAAAAAGCCATTCGCAAGTTCGCACATGTCAATACACCTGAAGAAAATGCTGACACAGGCCGGGATTTGGAATTTCTGCAATTTAATTGCGTACCAAAAGAACAGAGGTGCCTCCTGTAGAAGGATAACGAGAAAAAAGGAATGTTTTGTTTCAATTTAGATTCTTCGATATTTAAATTAGCCTAGTTTGACTTCGTATTGACAAACATTTTCTACAGTACTAATATTTCAGATGATGGTCTGGGACACAAATGCTCCCGAAGGGGACTCCCATCGATGAAAAACTGAAGAAAATTTCAGGTCTGCGAGGCACTGTCCTGTTCAAGTGTCTCGGGTTGGTTTGGAATTTGAACACGCTGAATTTATAACGAATGTACATGCTTAGGGTACTTCACCTTGGTATGTTTGCCCCACTCTATTGAGTGATCTTAAAAATAGACGGGATATGCACAAAATGCTGAGTTGTACAGTGGTGAGATACACCGCAAATATTTGAAATAACACTGTAGAATGAAAAGCTTTTTCTTCCAAAGGTGATCGAAGTTTTTGGGTACGTTGGTGGAATACCTTGGAATATGGCTCGGATTCTCACTGCTTCAAACCCTTGAATATTATTACAATTTGTTCACCAGGTAAGTTTACGCAGAATGGCTGCTTCAACCGTGCACAAAATATTACAAAATGTGTATCGCGGGAAAGGCGGTCCTCTTTCCACTTGAAAAAAATGGCTTTTATGTAAAAACCCGTGTTATTAGAGTTAGCTGGAGTTTGCCATTTGCCTTTCCCAATAGTGTTCCTAAAGCTGGGCAATTTATTTACATTTGGGAGGGAATGTGTGCTCTGAGAGGAGAAGCTAACTATCAGTGGTAATACGAAATGTGTGCCTGGGGGGTCCCAAAGCGCTATTTTTGCGACTTGAAGCGAAACACCGCGCAAGTAAACGAGTATACAGTTAAGAAAGAAAGGGCAATACAAAGCGCTGACAGTAATCAGCGTTTTCTCCTGTTTTTTTTTTTTTTTTAATTTTTAATCGTCCTCATGTACGTGCTCTGTGAACCCCTTCAAGACCAGCACATATCCTGTCTATTATTCTGTCATTGTCCTCGTGTACGAGCGCTGTTAACCCCTTCAAAATTCACTACCAACTAACCCACCAAGCCATCCTTCTGAGCTGTTTTCGCGGTGTTCTGTAGCAGCTATCGAACGCCGTGGTCGTTTCCGTAGTTTACGCGAGGAGTATTCAAGCCTACCCAACATGAAAATTTAAAATTTGTTTCGGCAGTATTTGTTCCCATTGTAAATAGGGGAGCATTCTGCATGTTAAGTACTGAGTGGTGGTTACTGCTTGCCTGGCCTGCGTTGTTTCAGCAGCGGACTAGTCTGGTGTTTTCAACGGCTAAAGTCCTCTCAAAAGTAAACGTTAGCATTCTAATACCATAAGAAAAAGCTGCGGCAAAGTTCCGGATATTTTCACTGACAGTTGAGTATGCCTCACACCGTGTATTTGTTTGCCCAACCTTAGCATTTTTTAGAGGAAATAGAGGCAATAAAGGAAGGGCCGTGCACCAGACCCGTGTCTATTTCTGCCTCGTATTGTGTTTAGCGCTGCTATCTATTTGAGTTCATTTTGAATTTTATTTGCTATTTTTGCTTGCCTTGTTTCGACGTTTTTACGCTAGGGTGCTGTTTGAACATAACCATTGCGATTTTGTTACTTGAGTTTCAGTATTTTAAGATTTTTACCTATCTTCCCGTTCCTGCTAGGATAACATGCATCATAAAGTTGACTCGTGATAGCGTAATCACGCAACTTTTTGTTTCGTTGGTCACATTTCTTTTTTTGCACGTGTTTTATTGTTATATTTATTTACACTATCACAATGAATATTGTTTTAACTTTGCCAATCACGCACTTCTCTTGCGATGGAAGGGATTGTACAGTTTGCCTTGGTGTACTCGGCAATGAGTGCTTTCCCATAAAAAATGAAAGTTTGCTTCCGTGTGGGGTAAAACCGACGCAGTGATTTGGCAATGATTCATTCGAACGAACTATGCCTAGATAAGTTCCTAAAGTAACATCACCACTTAGATCGTGGCCTCATTTATGTACTCTGCAAGGCGAAGTATGGCTAAAATAGAAACCTTATTCCTACAGAGTAAAAGGGCAAGGTACCATTCTGCGCTAAGCCCCATTCGTAGTCGTGCTTTCCTAATTCTGCGAAACATAAATTTCCTTTGGCAGCGAACGCCCCCTTGTAGCGGTCGTACACCCCTTCAGTTTCGAGGCGTCATTATGCTACGAAGGCAACTGTCGGTCACCGTAACGTCTCCATTGGCTGGGATCGATGTGGCGAACATGATATACGTCTTTAACCCTTCGCTGCGAACGGGCGTATGCTGCAGCCTGACGCCCTATTGACTGGACTCCACCACGTGCGAGATGAAAGCTAGCCTAAAAAAACAGAACCATCGCTCGTGCATTCCCAGGCAAAGCAATAAACAAACTATCAAGAAAAGGATGAGAGCTGTCTCGGGAAAAGGCGCGCGGGCACTGCAAAGGCGAGAAAATTGAATTGCATTGAAAAAACTGTTCAAATTATCAAGAGAGGAGTGAGACAGGAAGGGCAGGAGCAAAAAGCGGAAAACGGCGCCACAGCCCCTGAGGCGAACCATTGCTCCTCCATTCCCATGGCGTTCACTTTGAGTGGAAGTGCTTTACTTTTTTTTTTGGCGGCCACTTCTTTTGCTTACTATCATAAAAATCAACCGAACCAGGATTCATCACAATACGACGCTGGGCCTGCTGGTTAATTACATATATTTTGCCTCATTGGTACTCGTAGTTTTCTTTGCGCTAAATAATGGGTTCATGTATGACAAGTGCCAGCGGTTCCAGGAGATTCTAATGCTTCTGCTTTTATAAACCTCTCGTTCAAGTATCCTAAACGTTTGCCCGGAAGACTGAATCGAAGGACAAGTGGGTATGGCTTCGAGGCCTATGTTTGGGTGCATGACGTCGCGGGACTGTCTGGGTCCTTGACGCGGCGTTACAGCAGCGGCTGAGCTACGACGACAAGCCGGTTCCCTAAAGTGCTCTGCACTTGAAAGATTAAGAAAAGTATAGGAGCTGTGCAAGTAGAAGGTGCGCGAGCACTGCGAAGGCGGAAAATTGAATTGGATTGAACAAACTTCTGCTCAGTTTCATCAAGAGAGCAGTGGCACAGAAAGGGGAAGAGCATGAGAAGTGGTAGCAAAGTGGAAGAAATGGCGCCAGAGCACCTATGGCGAATCACTGATCCACACTTGACAGCTTTCTCGTTGAGTGGAGCTGCTTTAACCTTTTCAAATGCTGTAGGTATTTTTCTCGTCCCTTCCAATGATTCCTTCCACAGTAAAAAAGTAATACTTCATGTTGAGGGTAGTAAGCCGACCGAAATACAAAGAATAATGTGATCTAAAAATAAATACATGGGCGTTTCCCCGTAGATGGAGGTTTTGGTTATACCCGTTTGGTTTGGTTATACCGTTGGTTATACCCGTGTTGGGTTATACCCATTTCTTATTTGCAGCACTTGCCAGGCTCGCCCCTAACCCTTGCGGAAGAGAAAACATGGAATGAAAAGCTAGACTACCATAAAGCACGGATAACCAAATTGCAGAAAACTAGCTTGAAAAGCAATTTTCAACGTCGAAGCTGTTGGGCAAATCGTAATCTTTTGTGTCCGCAATTGAAAATACCAGCAGCCGAGCGCACGCAGGTAAGCGAGGGCCTGGCGGCGACCGCCTGGCAGTGACGGCTGCCCAGCGTCCCCTGCGCATGTTCGTCAAGGCGAGCACACCCACTGAGGGAGATTGGCCAGGATCACGGCCACCGCCCGGAAGTTACAGAGAAAAACTACCAATGCCGAGCGCTCGCCTGTGCCTGCTTTGCGACGACCACTCAGCGTCCCCGGCGCGTGTGTGTCAAGCCGAGCATACCCAGTTGAGGAGATTGGCCACGATTGGCACCCCAAACAAGCTGTAGCGTTCACCGTAACCGCGGCAACACTTGCTCGGAATGAGAAGATTGCGTCATAACGTACGGGACTCCGTGGTGACGTCCAGTGATTATCACTTCCAGAAAAATGAAACAAGCTCATACGTACAGCAACAATGATGGAGTAAAAGCCATTGCAGCTGCGAAGAAGACTCAAATCGGCTACAATCGTGGATTTTAACTGCCGTGATGGTCATCAAGGTTGCCTACAGCTTCGCTACATTCAAGTCTTACGCGTTAGTGTGACCTTCCTTAAGTTTTTGATATCACGGTCACTGTCAGGTCTAGTCACTATAGGTTTTTCGAATTTTATTGTGCTTCCTTTCGTAGATAAGCAAACACTAAATTCCTAGAGGTGTTTAGCAATTCCTTAGGCCAAGAAGAAGACCCACAATCTTTGAAGGGCACTTGACATGGTGATACAATTTACCTCACATGTGAAACTTTCCAGAGCATTCCAGTAACGTTCGTTCACGTGGTAGCAAGCAATCAAAGTACTACACTGTTTGCAGTGCAACCCTGAAGTTTTACGGTTGCTTGTACCTTCCAACCTTGTTTCGTTTCTCTTTAGGAGGTACGCCTGTTGCAACCATTCTCCGCCTTCTGCTTGGCCAAATGGATCCGATCAGCCCTCTTCCAAGCGCGACAACCGAAGCATCCGTATTGTCACAGTTTCCACTCCAGAGCTCGCTTGAAGATTGTTCCTTTGCCTGAAAGAGCTTCACTGCGACGTCATGTAGCTCACAATAAAGCATTTCCACTCGTAGCAACTCCAAAAAGCACACCCCCACAGCAATACTGCGTAAATATTTCTTTACAATTGTTTGCCGTTTCAGTTTAGGCTTTATTGGCGCCTATTGTTTTGTTTTTGTAGTTATCTTTAATTTTTCTTTTCTTGCTTCTCAAGCTCTATTCCTGTCTTTTCAATAATCTTTCTTTCTCTTTAAATCCCTCCTTCCCCACTTCCCATGTGTAGGGTAGCCAACCGGACTGTAACCTGGTTAACCTCCCTGCCTTTCATGCACTGTATTATCCTTCCTTCCTATCCTTGTGAAGCAAAAAGTAGCTTTCTGACTGCAGTTCCTCAAGCATTTTCTGCAGGGGTTGTGCACGCTCACGTAGAAACACTGTGTCATCTTCAAACCTGAAATGGCTAAAATATTTTTTGTTTATTCATATTTTTTGTGTTTTTCCAGTCAAGCTTCCTGAATACCCCTTACAGACATGGTGTGAACTGTTTTGCGAGATGGTAGACATGGTACCTCCCTGTCGTACACCCTTTCGAATCGGGAATTTTCGCTTTACTCGAGAAGTATTATCCTATTTTTGGTTTTCCTGTTTTTCTATATTGGTTTTTTATTAATTCTTTCTCAGTTATTATCTCTAGTTATGGTACTACGAAGTATAATATTTTAACTCGTCTAAATATGCATTTTAATGCAAATGTAGTGTTTATTCGGAGGGGGCTCAAAGGGCACTGCAAATAGAATCCAACGCAGTAAAACGCTGCGTTCAGGCAAAGCATTTTAACTACTTGTGTTATTCACGTACATAAAAAACATTATCTAAAAAAGTGCCTGTCTAAGTCAACTTTCAGGTGCTCGGTTGTACTTGCACTAATAAACATGTTTATATGCCGTAACCAAATCGCCCAATCAGTTTATTTTAAAGGGACCCTGGAGCACTTTTTTAACATTTCTCGAAATTTTGAATACTTGCACAACGAAGTCCATCAACCATTCGAGTACTTAAAAAGGGGTTTGCAAAGTACCTCAGCTGAATTACTGCTGCAGGCCCATCAGATAATTTAAAAACTTCCCCCAAATGTTTTTCTCTTTAGTGTGTCTAGGCTATTTTCAACTGCTCCAGTTACGTCATTACAGTGTCGTAGAGGTTATATGCCAGCTTTCCTTCAGTTTCAGCAATGAACGCATTGCATAGCGACTTTAAAAAGAAAGCCACAAAAGCAAAGCAGAAACGGACGGTGATCAGCGAATCACGCCATGCCCTCCGTGCAGGCAATAACTTTAGCTTTCCCAGTGCTTGCAGACGCGAATAAAGGAGTGAGAGCGTTTATAGGAATTGTTGATGAGTCCTTTAAGGGGCCCTGCACACTCCTCTAACTTTTTACGAAGTCCTATTTATAGCCTTGTAGCAGCCCGGAATTTCGGCTGCTGAAGGAAGCGAGAAAGCGGACGTAGAGCTGGTTTGCAGTTTCAAGACAAGACTGTTTATTTTCAAAGGATGCGTACTCCGGAGCTTCCCCCGACGAGGAAAAGAAGGGGAACCACCGCGTCCTTCTAAAAGAGAGAGGAAAAAGGCCCCCCAAGCAAGCAGACGGCAACGGCACCAGGACTAATGCCAGGAGTCGGCCGGACAATAATTTAAGCGTTCCCCCGAAAGGCGACCGTTGAAGAAGGGAGGGGGGGGAATGGCCCCCGTAATAAGCGGGCGGCGGCGTCGCCAATAGGCGTCTTCCACAAAACCCGCACTGTCGACAAGCCGGTGGCAGACCAGACAGAAAGTAAAAGTAAAACTCCCCGTCATCGAGAGCCGCTTGCGCGGCGGTGCCGAGCAGCTTCCGCTACAGCCTTAAGAACGTGGTCAACCAACACACCTAGTACTTATAATATTGGGTCGCAAAGTACCTCACCAAGAAATCATTGCTCTGCGGCAATTAAAGAACTCACAAACTTGGTCAAAACATTTTTCTCTCTTTTCGGGACTTGGCGTTCTCGACCGCTCTAATTACGTCATTACAGCGATGTAGCGGCTATTGGCCGGCTTTCCTTTAGTTGAAGCAATAAACGCCACTTGATACAAAAAACACAAGCGCAAAGCATAAACTGAAGGCGCATATGCTGCGACGAGCCCATTTCGCAGTGTCCACTCCGTGGTCGCGATAACTATAGAAAGTTTACAGCGCAGCTCCCTTGGAGCGGCCATGCTGGCCGTCGTGACGTCACACTGGACTAGACCGCTTGTTGGACCGAAAACCCCTGATAAGATCTATAGACGCCGGGCACGTGCGTCAAACCGGGCTTTTATTGTCTCAAAATGTTTACTTGAAAATCGCTAGAAAGGAACGGTTCTACATAACACAATACCCGCATCGATCATGAAGAAGGAGTACAATAGCATACCTTGATCTCACAAACCACGTGTCGCTCTACATTTAGATCGTTTTTAGATGTGTTCAGTCATTGTACGAAAAATCGTCGCACGGGTTTTGTTCTTCGTTTGTCATTTGGGTCTTTGCAGATTTTGCGATCGATTAGACGCACTTTCCCCGAAGGATATACTCACTTTCAGCGAAGTTTTTGACGCACTTTTAACGCTGTTTTGATGTTAGAAAGGTTGCGACCCTGTATCAACTTTTGTTACAAGCGGGTGGTAAATTTTACGCCCATTCGCGCTTGTGACGAGTCTCCGCAATCGACTGATGGCGTTGGTAGCACCGCCATAAGCTGATTGCGCAATTTGTGAAAGAGGCACCGTTTGTGGTCGAGGGCAATAACAGTACTGAAAGAAGGGTTGAGGTGGCGAGGAGAGCGCCGGAGCGACGCTGAGTAAAGCAGCTACTCCGGAATGAAAAGGGGGGATACGGGTAAGAAATATACTGCTTCGTAGCAAAGCATATGCGACTCCAAGCCGAGTCTCCTGAGAAGGAGTCGGTTGCCACGCCATACCCTACCATGGTGTTAGCAGCAGATCAAGAGTTACGCAAGTTCATGCCACGTGAGAGCTGAAGGTGACAGCACGTAAAAAGAGCAAGTGCAGGCCTGAGACGAACAGCTGATTCCGAGGGAAGCTGTGGCCTAAGCTGTCACTTGTATGCCAATCGAAGTAACACTAGCCAAAAGGCGAAGAAAGAATCGCAAACACGATGCGGCAGTAAAGAAGTCTGATAAGTAGAGACCGGAACTTTAGGCACAAAAAATCGAAGGTTTTAGGCGCCTCTATTAGGCACTGAAAAGTGAAATTTAGGCAAATATAGTGTCGTTTAGACACACATAGGCTCAATTCGTATTTACTTCCGCAGGGCAATGAACGATAATTTTTTTACTTGCAGTGAAAACACCGGACAAGTCTTGCGCTGTGGTAATTTCATGTTTTCGTGAAAATAGCCCACACAAAAGTTGATATTTTAACAGATTTACGTGAAATGCAAGTTGACTCGGCAACAAAAGCTTAAATTCAATGACAAACCCCACACATTTCAATCAATTGCTGCTTGAAGTTTTACCCCTTTTAGTCGATAAATCTGTGAAAAGAAACCACGCTCAACGTCAACCGAAGTTGGAGGAGCGTGCTCGTACTTCTGGACTCTCCGTGATCTAATCCCATTTCGACTGTTCGAATGATTGCCGGTCCGAAAGTTTACTAGTTCTTTTAGCACAGTAAATTCAAACATTTTATGTTCGAGTTAACTTCCGGAATGGCTCTGAAAGCAACACCTTCTTGGGTAATGACGGCGCCAATCCTGACCCGAACTTTTACATTCAGCACAGCACCCGCCGCGGTGGCTCAGTGGCTAAGGCGTTGCGCTGCTGAGCACGAGGTCGCGGGTTCGATTCCCGGCCGCGGCGGGCGCTTTTCTGATGGAGGCGATGGAGGCGAAAACGCCCGTTGTTTTCGGCGCACGATAAGAGATCCCCAGGTGGTCAAAATTAATCCGGAGCCCTGGCGCGCCTCATCGCCTGCGTTGCTCGGCGCGTTAAACCCTACAATCAATCAATCAACATTCAGCACAGCATTCTGAATCAAAGTAAGCTGCTGAATGCTGCTAAAATGAAAGAAGCACACGAATTTGCAAAGTCACGTTCAACTGTAGCGTTGTGTAAATAATTGTGTCTGCGTCGCTTTGTCGACTGCAGCGCTGTTAATACCACCGACGACGGTTTTGTAGTAGTTTTACGCCATTAGCCGGGTTTTTTTAACGTGTTCTGGTAGAAAAGGCACAATCGGTAACTGCGGTCCGTAGGCAGACTTAAGGTTTAAGCTCCCCGAGGAATTTGTTTTCGGCGAATAAGTGCCAATCATCGCTGTGGTTATAATTCCGGTACCGAGTAGGATTTCGAAAATGCATCGCCTGCGGTTTGTATACCTTTTTGGAACATGTTTCCATGTGGATGTGCCCCTTTGCGCTCCCCCTCGCTTCCTTGATTGTTATTTCAGCAGAAATCACACCTCCTGTTGACTCGCACTACTCGTGACACGTTTCCTTTCAAACCCATTTCCCAGCACCAGGTGATAAAAAGTTGAGTGGATGAGCGCTCTGCTGGAGCTTCTGTTCTTGCTCTTAGTGGCTGGCCAGGAAGGTTCGAGAACGTAGTTAAGCAAACACCTAATACGGCAGAGTCTCGATGTCACTGCATGTATGTTTGCATCGGCATCTATCCTATGAAACATTGTGGATTAGTATTGGTTTGATGTTACGCGCAAAGGTTATTATGATTTGACATTCGCATGACCAATCGCCCTAGAGAAGGCTATGCAGCTATACCCAGTTGTAAGTGTTGTGTCAGCATCAATTAGCACGTCGTCTGTGATCGTTGTTTTCTTTGTGAAGTCTCCCTCAAATTACCTTCGATTAGTTTCATCTCCGGCATCTTAAACTACAGCTGACAACGGAAAACCTCCCCTCCCCCAATCATGGAGGATGCAACACCGTGCGAGAAAAAGTGGCCTCCCGACAAAAAGGCTGCGCTGTTAGGATTCGCCTATATTAGCTGCTTCTGCTTTTCGGGGGGCCAATCTTGGCATAGGCGAACCGGCAATAAGGGACCTTAACTGATCCTTCAAGCGGTGTTAAGTACGTGATCAAATCAGTTTTTCTTGGGCTTGTCAGAGTTTATTTCAACTCCGCGTAGATCGTAATGTATTGATTCATCATCATCATCATCATCATCATCATCATCATCATCATCATCATCACATCATCCGCAGCAGCAGCAGCAGAGCCTACTCAGGTGTACTGCAGGATGAAGGCCCCTCCCATTGACCTTTAACCACTCCTGTCCTGAGCTCTTCGAGTCCACAGTTTACCACGAACGTCTTTACTGCTTTTTTCATCCCTCCATCGGATTGATCCACTTGCCCTTCTTCTAGACCAATCTCTTCATATCCACTACCATAATTGTCCACCAGTTGTCGGGTCGCCTCACTACAAGGCCAGCCAAAGTGCATTTCGTTTATCGATTTGAACTGGGATATCTCCCACTCTAGTTTGTGCCGTGATCCAGGTAGCTCATTTCCTGTCCCTGAGAGTTACTCCTAACATTTTGTAACTTCGCTTCGTAGTTTCTTAGTAAAGCGCCAATTTTCAGCTCCATATGTCATAACCAGCATTATCAATTGGTGGTGGGTTTTTTTTTTTGAGTGACAGAGGTAGCTTTTCATTATTGGGAGTGCTTGCCCAGTGCTCCCCGACCCATACCTATTCTGCGCCGGATTTCTCTCTGTGGCCTGGGTTAGCACTAACCATCTCGCCCAGGTAGTTATATTTTTTACTTCTATGTACTCAGTCAGTGAGTACAAAAAATCTTCGGTTGCTTCAACTTTGCGCATTGCGAATTAGAAGTCATTAAAGGGACACTGAAGTGAATTTGTCAAGCTCACGTTTTTGCTTGCACTGCGTAGACTGGATCAAATTAGCACACTTTTCATCGTTTATCCGGTTGTCAAATCGGTAATTATTTTACAAAGCGCGAAAGAAGAAAAACTACCATGCGCGGTTTGCGGCGGCCGCACCAACTAAGGCTGTGACGTTGGGAGGAGGGGGCACCATGATTGGACGATGTCCAAGGTTAGCAATCCAACAAGTTTCGGTTTCGGTTCTGTAAAACACAACCAATGGCGTTGATGGATGGGCATTCTCAATATCTCAGTAATCATCGTACCGCGCTTCTGCCATGTTGTCGGCTGTAAAATGCATAAGATAAGCCTCCCAGGACGGCTTGGAATCGTAGCATTCACTAGCCGAGGCCTACGCAGTGCATGAACGCCCTCCGCGTCCCCGCAGACGCTCAAATGCCATGCGTTTTTTCCCTATATTTGGAGCTTGCCTCACTCATGCCTGTATCGTAAAAGGCGTGTTCGCACCAGGCCAAGGGTCTGTTGATTCTGGCCTGTGCCCACTGCCCGCAAGCAGTCGGTGCTTATGGCAACAGCACGCCAACGAGAACTCGCTAGCGCGCCAGTGCCAGCCTGCGCGCGTTCTGTGAACTAGTTCGTGGAGCAATGAACGTTGTGGCCCAAAAACAGGTGAACTCAGTATAGAAAACATCGGCGGAAAACGAAAAAGTTAACATAAAAAAAAAAAGCACGTACCCGCGGGGATTCGAACCTGTGACATGCAAAACACTTGTTCTGACATACCGAGCACTCCAAACCACTCGGCCACGGGCGGGCGCGGCCGTCCTAGGAAATATAAGGTATATAATATATAACCAGTTTACACTTTTATTTAGTTTTAGCATTCCAAGCAGCTTAGGTGACTATTTGTTGTTTTGCGCTCGTGCAGTAAGCATCCCCCAAGTTTCCACAATATCTCACGTCTAGCAATTGCATTTCTTAGACGGAAAAGCGTTCGAAGATGCGTAGTCTTGCTGCTGGCCGCTGTGCTGTTCGCCCAGCGCAAAAAAGTGCTTCCTGCACGCTAGTTTTACGCTGTACGGTAAAATATCAGTTGATTTTATTTCCTTAGTACCTATATTGACTTCGCTGACTCTTCTCCCGCCTTCAAGAGGCCTTATAATTTCGCGCTGGCGTACCAGTCAGCGAAACGTCGCATGTGCGCTTGTGCAGCGCTTGTGTGAAGCGACCTTGACTTGGAGCTAGATACAGTGTACAAACTAACCAAGTAAAGAAAGGCACATTCTTCCATTCACAAACGAGTCCTGGCTTCGTTTCAACTGTCCGAACGAATTGCAACGACCCGTCGGCGGCAGGCGGACGAAACGCTGGGCCGACTGACTGTCTGAAGGCCGGGGAGCCGTGCAGTAGCGCAGCCAATTGCGAGCTCGGCTCCTCCCGACGTCACACGAAAGCGCCACAGAAAATGGGTGAGCGTAAAGAGAGGAGGACAGCATTTTCGAATTAATTTTTCTACTAAATAAAATCGCGTAAACGCGCCCAGAGTGGTCGACACATGGCCTGGGGACTCCGGACTACAATTTGCGCTAGTAATCCCGCAATGTTTACATATCACTTCAGTGTCCCTTTAATAAGACACGTTAGTATGGAGCGTCAGTAGCGTTTGAGCAGATAAAGGATGATCGGTTGATTGATTGATTGTAGGGTTTAACACGCCGACGGAACGCAGGCGATGAGGCGAGCCGTAGTGGAGGGCTCCGGATTAATTTTGACCACCTGGGATCTTTAACGTGCGCCGAAATCTCGTACACACGGGCGTTTTTGCTTTTCGCCTCCATCAGAGGGTGGTCGGGATGCGTTGATGAGCGATGCGGTGTAGTTGTATAGACCTTGCAGCTTGGCGTTGTTTACGGGCTAACGGTACCACTGCGTCGAAAAAACACCTGATTTGAAACATTGCTTGAAGCAATAATGTTTATTGACATAACGTTGAGCATTCGGAATTAGCCTAGCAGTGCGTGAACCTGGGCTGCTTCCAGGGCTATTGTCACTGGGGCTTGCTGTTTCTCCTACGGTGATTTGGCCAGTGCAGCCTCCATTGCTCAAGGCCTGGGTTTGGTAGAGGATGTGGGTTCTTGGAGCCAAGAGCAAAATAAGTGGTAGGGGGTGAGAGGGAAACTACTGTGCTAGCATAAGTTGTCATACAGAAGGGTATATGGGGCAGGATGGTGTGGTTGCAACAATTGCCCGGGTGAAGCCTGCGCCAGATTTATGCCTCGTAGTTCGATAGGGAAGCGTGAGGAGCAAGATAGCGTCTTCTGCAAGACAGGTACTGGGCGAGGATGGCACTGTTTGTGGGTTCATTCGTGAAAAAGAGAGGAGGGCATGAACCAGGGTTCAGCCGCCCTGATAAGAGCTCTCAGAAATCAAGGTCGCGGACTGCAGCGTGCACTTCTTTATTCCCTGCAAGGCCATTTTGACCATGGGTCCATATCATATAGATTTGAGAATCTTCTGTAGGTTTGTCAAATTGCTTGAGGGCTTAGCCGGTGCCAGGCCTACTTGGAAGAGGCAGCACGCCTTCTGTGCACGTGGCAAGTGTCTTTGCGCAAGTGGTGTTTCGTGAACGTGCGATTTCGGCCTCAGATATGCGATTTCTTTTTTCTACAGGGTCACGTATGCGTTGCTGAAACCATCATCATTCGCATTGCGGGTACACCAAGCCTCAAATACTGCGCGACTGGCTTGGTCCTTAAAGAGGCCATGAAGACAAAATGCAAGTTTGGATCATTCAACAGATTTCCTCCTTAGAATAACACTGGCACCGCGCTTAGCGCACAATTCACTCAAATAAGCTGTGCAATAAGGGAAAACAGAGAATAGGCATGCGACACCCCAGCCACTTTTCCCCAACAAACTCAGATGTATTATGGGTGGTTCTCTGTTATGGGTGGAGGCCGACGAAATCCAATGCAAATTACACAGGGGTTATACGCACGCAATCTGATCTATTTGTGCTTAATTTAGTACATATTCTTTTTATAGCAGTAATAATGGTGGGGGTAGCAATGAAAGTTATGAGCGAACACGGAATCATTTAAGCACCAGTGGGTACGGCGCGCGCTATGCGGGCCGAATCTGTACAGCCATCGGGCGCTTTTGGCTGGTCTCACACGACACTGGCCAAATGGCATAAAAAAAATCGCCATTTCCGCGGCCATGTTTGTCGAGCATACACAGTTTTTCACAGACGAATACTATCACTGCTATTGTTGATTACTCTAAACCATAGCAACAGTAAACAAGGTACAAACCCGGTCATGAAGGGTGCAAGTGCGGACAACAGTTTTTGAGCAGTATTGTCGCACCACCAATTAATGCAGGCGTAGTAGAAATGACGTTTCGCCATTCGAGTAGCCATAGTAGACAGACTAACTTTTGTTTTATTACCGTACCTGAATACGTCATCGCACACGCCACACAACATGATTTCGCAAGAGAATTGAAGTTTTGGCTTAAAATGTTTAATTTTTCAGTAAATAAAGCATCGTTCGCTGCCGTAAACGTGCTGTGGCATTATCAGCGCTAAATATTCCGAATAAAACAAACTCGTATTTTGTCTTCAGTCCCCATTAAAATAACATAATGCACAACATAGGTCGAAGAGTGGAGCGCACAGGCAGTGGTGGCTATTGCCAGCTGAATGGCCCCACGTGGCTATAGTCTGTGCAGGTGAACGGATCTCTCGCGTCCTGCAAATGACGTACCTGCCAGTTTCGTCGATGTAGCATTTCCGCCAGGAACGAGGCACCTTGTACAATACGCCAAGTTTGCAGCCAACAAACTGTGGGTCGTGCGTGCTGGTAAAGCGGTTGTTTCCTCTTTCACCGTTCACAGCACACCATATTCGCGAATTCTCTTCCGGAACTCAGGACACAACGTGTGCCCCACACTTCCCGGCCACCTTTTTGAGGCGGTTGGAAACTATATGCGTATAAGGTTTGCCCTTATGCGCCCAATTATCTCCTTCCATCCATAGGGACGTCGTGCCCCTCACTTAACCTCACGTGAGAGGTATCTAGCGCTCGCCCTAGCGCTCGCCCTTTATTCAAACGCTTACTGGCCGTTTTTACACATTTCACAGTTCAAGTGACCAACTAGCACACAATAATGCATTGACCGCCGAGGTTTTAGAGCAACAAATTCAAGTGTTCTTTTAAGTTCCTCGTGTTTTCAGGCTAGCGTGCACAGTGCGCTCTCACACCAAAGCTTGATCTACGTTTTAGGGTCCTCGTCAAGAATCATCACTACAAAACCTCAGTTTGTTGGGCGTTTTTGGGTAAAGCAATCAAACTTAAGATAACCGACGATGATATGTTAGAACACTTCTCAACTTCAAAGCAGCGCAACTGCTCAATACATGTTTCCAATGGACGTCATCACCATCATCAGCCTTTCTACGCCCACTGCAGGGCAAAGGCCTCTCCAATTATTCTTCAGTTACTCCGGTCCTGTGCTATCTGCGACCTATTTATCACCGCAAACTTCTTGATCTCATCTGCCCATCTAATTTTCTGCCGCCCCCTGCAGCGCTTGCCTTCTCTATGGATCCACTCTGCTACCCATAATGACCAACGGTTATCTTTCGTTCGCATTACATGCCCTGCCCACGTCCATTTCTTCTTCTTAATCTCTACTAATATGTCCTTAACACGTGTTTGTTCCCTGACCCACTCCGCTCTCTTCTTGTCCCTTAAAGTTACACCTATCATTTTACGCTCCATTCCCCGCTGAGTCGTTCTCAATTTCAGTTGAACCCTCTTAGTGAGCCTCCACGTTTCTGCCCCACAGGTGAGTACAGGTAAGAGGCAGCTGTCATACACTTTCTTCTTCGGGGACAATGGTAGGCGGCCATTCATTATCTGTGGACGTCTCCCGTATGCACTCCACCTCATTTTTATCCTTCTAATATATCTACCTCATGGTTGGGATCCGGGGTCACAACTTGACCTAAGTAGAGATATATACAACTTCCACTGCCTCGCCACCTATCTCAAACCGCTGTGCTGTCTCGAGGTTATTGATCAATAGTTGGTTTTCTGCATATTACTTTTAAGGCCCACCATTCTGCTCTGTTCACCCAGTGCGAAAAGCATGCTTTGCAATTCGTCCCCCGAGTTGCTTAGCAAGGCAACGTCATCAGCAAATCTGAGAATACTGAGGTTTTCTCCATAACCCTTACTCCCACCTGTTCCCAATCAAACGTTCTAAATACTTCTTGTAACATGCTGTGAAAAACATTGAAGAGATTGTGTCTCCTTGTCTGACGCCCTTCCTTATAGCTATTTTACTGCATTCCTTATGGAGGGTGATGGTAGCTGTGGACCCATTGTACAAATCCTCTAGTATTCTTACACAATGCTCATCTACCCCCTGGTTCCATAATGCCTGAATGACGGATGAGGTTTCGGTCGAATCAAATACTTTCTCATAATCATGAAGGCTATATATAGGGTTCAGTATACTCAGCGCACTTCTCTATCACGTGATTGATCCTGTGAATATGGTTCATTGTTGAATAGCCTTTACGGAACCCTGTAGGTTGACTGAAATCTAAGGTTGCAGAAATTCCGTCCGCGATTACTTTGGTAAATACCTTGTAGACGACTGACAGTAAGCTGATCGGCCTGTAATTTTTTAAGTCCTTCATGTCACCTTTCTAATGGATTAGGATGATGTTCGCGTTCTTCTAAGATTCCGATACACTTGCGGTCAATTAGGCATTGCGCATGCAGGTTTGCCAGTTTTTCAAGTACGATTTCTCCGCCATCCTTCAAGAGCTCTGCTGTTATCTGATCCTCACCAGGTGCTTTGCCCCCTTTCATTTCTTTTAAAGCCTTCCTTACTTCTTCTGTCGTTACTGGTGATATGTCTATCTCCTCTGAACTACTTTCTCTTTCGGCATTATCCTGGATGTCCCGGCTACTGAACAGATCCCTATAGAAATCCTAGGGCACAGTGAGTATTTTATCCCTATTTGTGATGACAGTGCCTTGGTTGTCCTTAAGTGCATACATCTGATTTTTCCCCACGCCTAGACGCCTCTTCGCTGCTTTCAGGCTACCTCCGTTCTTTACAGCGTATTCCATCCTCTTTATATTTATACTTCCGTATGTCAGCTGCCTTAGACTTTTTGATTAACTTCGAAAGCTCCGCTAGTACTATTCTGTCAGCTGGGGTGGAGATTGTCATGGTTTGCCGTTTCCTAATTAGATCTTTCGTCTCCTGGTAAAGTTTACCAGTATCCTGTCTAGCTATTGTGCCCCTGACTTCTACTGCACACTCCGTGATAATGCGTGTGTAAGGTTGTCGCTGGCTTCCTGTGTCGTAAACTCTGCAGCCTCGGTAAGAGCTGAATATCGGTTCTGCAGCGCGATCCTGAATTCTTCTACTTTACGTCTTACTGTTAGCTCATTAATAGGCTTCTTCGTACTAGCTTGTTACGATCCTCCTCAAATCTAGCCTTATTCGAGATCTTACCATACGGTGGTCACTACACCTTACCCTTCCGAGCACTTCCACATTCCTGCACGACGCCAGGGTTATCGCATATTATGAAGTCTATTTCATTTTTGTGCTCCCCATTTCGGGGGCTCCTCCACGTCCACTTCCGACTCTCCCGTTTACAGAAGAAGGTATTCATTATGCGTAGGTTATTCCGTTCTGCGAACTTCGACTAGTAGGTCCCCCCTGCTATTTCTACAGCCCAGACCATAGTTCCCAACTGCCTTGTCTCCAGCCTGATTCTTGCCTACTTTAGCATTGAAGTCCCCCATAGCTATGGTATACTGTGTTTTTACTTTAGCCATTGCCGATTCCACATCTTCATAGAAGCGTTCCACTACCTGGTCGTCGTGGCTGGATGTGGGGCGTAGCCCTGTACCCCTTGAGCTTGTACCTCTTTTTGATCCTAATTACAAGACCTGCTGCCCTTTCGTTAATGCTATAGTATTCTTCCAATCCTGCTCTGGTGAGGGAGTGGCATTACCGGCAATGGTCGCCGGGTCAGGCCAAACCCCAAGCCCCGTTCTGCAATTCCATCAATACGCGTATTCTAATGGACTTAAAGTTATCAATTTACTTGCGCAAACAAATTGTCGCTTCGCGGCGACTGGGGACAGGAACAGGAAGCAATTCATGGTATCGTCACACGTAAACCTAGACCCATGATTCTACATTCCGAATCTCCAAATATGCTTTGCTGTAACAAATAGGGGAACGCGCAACACTGACCAAACACAACAAAAAAGTGACAACCACGAGCGCTGACTTACAACTGATTGTATTTTTTTCGGCTTGTCACATATATATTGTAACAGTCAAAATACAAGAAAAGCAGAAATAACACGAAAGCTGGAGATAACCAAACCGGTCATCATGCTTCACCGACACCATGTGCCACGAACACTTTCTGAACTACTGAGGGCAGAAAATTAATCTCTTTCTGCGAGCGAGACAAGGAGGGTACGCTAACACGTTTTCTTTTCGGCGCACTATTTCTGCGGCTTTAGTTATTTCTCCAGTTATTTTATCTTTGTGTTGGAAATGATCTGTGTTTTTTGAAAGATTGGGTCGCAGCCGCGGCAATCCCGACAGTGAACACCTAAGTGGACACCAGCACTTATGTACGTTATACTTATGTTCTTAATCTTCACGTTAAGGCATCGTCCAGTTTTCGCCTACGTACGTTTTCCCACAGGACAGCGGAACAGAATAGACCACGCCTTTAACGCATTCTACAAACCGGTTATCGTGCTTTTCGGGCAAGGCGGCATTGTTCTTTGGTTTTTTGTTTACTCTCGAACACATGGAAGAAGCTTGTGGGGGCAGAAAATACAACTTTTACGCTAGCTCTTTTTCCCATCTTTTTCAAATTATGCGCTATCCGGCGCATGTAAGGAATAACAGTACGTTTATCACGTTTGTTGCCTTCTACAGCTGCTTGGCTGTCCCGTTCCTCTCTTTTTATTCTCTGCATTATTGATTCTGCTACCGATGCTAACAGCTAATTGGGGTACGTCCCCACTACCAGAAGCCGATCAACCTGTTTACAAAGCTTTCTTGTAGCAATTTTTGATTTGATTGCAGGGTTAAAGCAACCGACCGCAACGCAGGTGATGAGGCGCACTGTAGTGGGGGGCTCCTGATTAATTTTGACCACCCGGGATCTTAAGGTGCGCCGCAATCTCGTACACATGGGCGTTCTTTTTTTTTTTCGCCTCCATCAGAAAAGTGGCCGCTGCGGCCGGAATCGAAACCGCGACCTCGTGCTCAGCAGCGCAACGCCTTAGCCACTGAGCCAGCACGGCGGGTCTTCCTTGTATCAAGTGAAAACAAAGCTTGTTAAGGGCATTTTTTAAAACACATTGTTATGATAGACCTTTTCACAAGTTTAAATGGGATGAAGTCAAAAAGTAGTTGAGTCACAAGTTTGAGTAAAAACTCAACTTTCACAACTTGGGATGACAAGCTTTATATTCAGTCTAACGAATCTGTATCGGATCCTGCATTGCACCAATTTTAAGTGACCTCTTTTTAGCGCACCTTGCCCGCAATTCTGCATGATCAATTAAGATCCCACAAGTAACCAAAATTTTCCCTTACGTCGACGACTTTTTAGCAGTTTTTAACACCCACGAAGCGGGTCTTGAATCGTAAATGTTTTCAGGTTTTAGGTCAGTTCGTCAATGTTTAAAACGTTTGGTTTTAACTTTTAGAATTCCCGTGGACAGAACTATCCCGTTTTTAAATCGTAAGCTTCATTTTTCGCACAATCACATCTGCTGGGCGTACGAACCACGAGCCAGAAACCGCTTCTACCTTTTGACTCATTCAATTCTAAATCCATTAAAAGTTCTATCATAACAATGTATTTAAAAAAAAGCCCTTACAAGTCCTTGTTTTCACTCGATACAAGAAAGCTTTCGTAAACAGGTTGATCGGCTTCTGATAGCGGGGTACCCAAGCACCTGTTAGCATCGGTGGCAGAATCAATAATGCAGTGATTAAAAAGACAGTAACGGGACCGCCAAGCAGCTGCAGAAGGCAACAAAAATGATGCATTTATTGTTATTCCTTGCATGCATTGGATAGCCCATAATTTTGCAAAAGATAAGAAAAAGAGCTAGCGCGAAAGTTGCATTTTCTGCTCCCAACAAGCTTTCCTCCACGTGTTCGAGAGTAAAAAAAAACAAAGAAACGATGCAGTCTTGCTACGTAAAGCACGATAACCCGGTTTTAGAATGCGTTAAAGGCGTCATCTATTCTGTTCCGCTGTCCTGTGGGAAAACGTACGTAGGCAAAACTGGACGATGCCTCAGTGAAATATTAAAAGAACATAACTATACGTACATAAGGCCATTAGTGGCCACTTAGGTATCCACTATCGGGATTCCCGCGGCTGCGCCCCAATCTTTCAGAAAACACAGATCATTTCCAACACAAAGATAAAATAACTGGAGGAATAATTGAAGCCGCAGAAATAGTGTGCCGAAAACCAAAAATGTGTTACGTACCCCTCCTTGTCCCTCTCTCGCAGAAAGAGAATAATTTTCTGTCCCTCAGTAGTTCAGCAAGTGTTTGTGGCACATGGCGTCGGTGAAGCATGACGACCGGTTTGGTTGTCTCCAGTCTCGTGTTAATTCTGCTCTTGTATTTTTGACTGTTACCATATATATGTGACAAGCCGAAAAATAAAATCAGTTGTAAGTCAGCGCTCGTGGTTGTCACTTTGTTCTTCTTGTTTTTGGTCTGTGTTGCGTTGTTCCCCTATTTGTAATCATGCACCCACTCGCCCAACCATAACCTGTTTCAAGCTTTGCTGTTACACTTCATTCGACAAAAAATTGTTTCAGCATCAACGTTATTCAAATCAAGAATACGCTAGCGCTCTTGACTGACCGCCGTACAAACACTAATTTAGAATAGGCAGTAGTGAGACGGTACTTAAATCGCGAATACAACATGGAAGCGGCAGCCTTTTACACGACCGACACAATTTATTCACGTTGCTTTGTACATTTTATGTTTCCAGCCGACAAACACTCCCCGCTTGCAAGGAATTTCCATGAAGAAAAAAGAAAAATCAGACTTTGCCAGTAAATACAAACGCCCTGGTAAACACCACACAAAAAAAGAACACTTCAGCAAAGTGTTGATATCCTAACGGGAGGTAAAAGCCGATATGCTCAGCGGAGCCACAACAGATTTTTGATACTATACTAGCTGCCACTGCTACCATGCTCAAAGTTCTCCCCGTGTTTCCAAGATTCGCACCTTAGAGAAATATGCTCCGCATTTCAGCTCGTCGGTACCTTTTAAGCGACATTAAGAAGCGGAGTTCGTTCAACTCCGGAACATTTGTGCGAGATATATGGCTGCTTAATTTAAAAGGCGCCCGAGGAAAGATCCACATGAATGCACCTACTAAGCTCCTACGCAACAGATTGCTCAAGTGTAGGGAAAAAAGGATTCAGTTTATTGTTTCTGTGTTAATATCTCGTCATGGTAAAAAATAAGCTTACAACCTTCACAACGGACAACGTGTTCTCTTTTCAAAGATTCCTTTGTTTCAGTAGCCATACGACAAAATTTTGTTATTCTGCTTATGTTTAGTCGTATTTCACGACTGAGCTTTTTATTTGGGGTGTGCCTACAAGCCTAAATTAGGCCTGATTAAATGGGTCTACGATAATCATACACTTCCAAAGACACCAAGAATTCATATCTTTCAGGTGCCTTTCAAAAGCAACAAACGTGTTTCTACAAATGGAAGGACTCAAACTTGCTAAATACTCAGTGAACACCATATACCTACCAAGACTGCAACTTCCAACGCATCTTTTTCAATATTCTTGCTACAACGTCTCTTGAAAGAAGTGGGCAAGAAGACAAAGGTTGTGTTGTTGGTCGGACTATTAATCAAGAGAAGATGCAGCAGTTAATATTACCGTAAACCTTGCCTTCCGTTCGCTCGTTCATGTTTTCCCTGCCAGCGATCGTATAGCGCTTAGCTATCTTACATTGTGTTTTATCGAATATCCGTTTGTTCATTGCACTTCCATGCCGTGCTTCTCAATATTTTCTATCCCGTGTGCTACGCTTCATTCACTCATCGGCATTTCTAGGATGGTGGACAACGTTCTGGATATTATGGGATGTCCGTGGAAGTGATTGTGCTTGAAAATAAGTAGATGCAGATCCTAAGGTGCGGCCTTCCATTCAATGATGCTCGACAATGGGCGTCACTTTCTTTACCACGTCGACTGTTGCCATTATGCTCTTGTTCATTGCGGAGCAGATGTTGAGTTCTTGCAAAAACGCTGCGTTGTTTTTTTACTACGTGACATATGCTAGGGTGCGCAGTCTGCAGCCGTCTACGCCCAGAGAAGCTGCCAAGCTAGACCCGAAGCACTGAGCCGGCGGCAGCAATGCTCCACCGGCCTAGTTTGCTCTATTGCCAGACAAACCCTGTAAGAGCGTCCTGATGAACACCACGTCCCCCGGAGTCCTGAAGAAGCCTTGGAGCCGTCCATCGTTCCGGTGATCCCCAGGTGGACACCCGAAAGGGTATTGCAACAATTGGATCCGTGGAGAATTTCATTCTCAATTTTCAACACTGAACGAACGCTTAGACAAGTGTTTCCTGTTCACAAGATTCATCTCGCATTTTGTTCAAAACATAAGTTTCTATAAATAACGGACCTTGGAACGAATTCAAAACAAATACGGTGGCGCAGAAAGATCGCACTGAACTTTTACTGCACCAAGAAGTACCTCAAGAAGGCTTTGGGTGCTCCTGAGGAGATGAAGATAGTGTTTCGTCATTCGGAATCCCTAAATGATGGAAGAAAAAACGGCGGTTTGATGCAAACAGCACCAGATCTCTCCGCTTGCCTCGTCCGTAACCTCCTGAAAACTGAGGTGTATTTATTCTCTAGGCGCCACTATGGAGACGACACTGGACATTTGAGCGAGGCAGTGCGACAGCCCAGTGATGCACTAGAACAGAAAATACCGTTGACAAACTACGACCTCTTCTAACCACTACATCGGACATGTATCATGAGGCCATCCGCGCAGCACTCATGAAGGAACTGTGGAAACTTTCCGATGACGCCGCAATCTCATGATGGAGTCCCAACTGATTACGCGGCAACTTCAAGAAGTTCTGTGAAAATTCATGCTACCGGGTAGAAATAGCGTGAGCAGCAAGCAGTGACTGGCCGACGCGTTACACCATCCTGGGCCTTCTGCCATTCCGGCCACGGGCCGCTTGGACGGCCGTCAACAGTCGCTCGCGCGACCACCTGCACTGCAACATCCCACACTGAGGAATACCCACGTGTACTGAAAGGGCCACAACTACCGTCAATTCTCCAACAGAAACTCTCTCTGCTAGGTTTCCTTCTCGATACAACACGCCCTTTTCTAGCCACAGACATTTGAGATGCACGAACACTTGCACAGCCAAGCGAGACACAGGGCCTTTACCGTTCCTCTCCACGCTATAGCACTGACTGGTGTGCCCCATAGTGCCGCTTTTGTTCGCGCGTGGCAGGCCCCGAGTGAACATAGGGCAACTGAATGCAACAGCCTCTCGAAGCAGAGTTCCTAAATGGAAAAATAACACACAACCATCCGCCGAAGCAATGACGCCGACCCAAACGGGACCCACAATGCATCTGCAGCCGTATACACCCCAGTCAGTGCTTAAGCGACGCCCATATACGATGATTCCTAAACGCGGCTACACACATTCGACTTGTGAATGATGCCTTAACGAAGACTACAATGCACGGCAAGCAACCACCACTACCAACAGACATTATGCGACTCGACGAAGTAGCAACACTAGATGGCGACTACGTCCGATGTGCAGGTCTCCTCGGCGTCCTTGATGCATTTGCAAAATATACACGGAGTAGGACTAGTAAGTTATGAGGGGATTACCGCACGCCAGCTCATGTTTACAAATCACCACTGCTTGACGTGGTGCGGGAGGAGTAAAAGGGGTGCAGCAAAGAATACACACGTCGGTGACGTCCGTATTCTTCGCTGTCTCTTTTACAATTCATCTTTGTTGAGCGCCGGCAACGACAAGGTTGCCGAATTTTTAAATTCGAGGTTCAAGACTCCGGCAGAAACGAACGGCATCGTCATTCCGAGCCTGCTGTCGTAACCAGCATTCAACACTGGTCGAAGCGCGAACCGAGGAAGTCTTCAGTTTTTTTTTCGTTTCTTCCGTGCGAGGGCCACATCCGTACCCTTGACTCACGTAACGTACGCCTCGACGAAACTATTAGCTGGGCCTTTCTTTTGATAGTAAGCGACACTTAATCGGGCCAACTGCAAGAATAGTCGCAGTTGTGTGAACGCGGTCACCGCCACCGCGATGAGAGAAGCGAAACACTGTGCTAGCGCAGTCAGGTGATGTATGAACCTGAGTCGTTGCAAGACCACATAGCCGCAGCAGTGACCTCAAAGTGGGGAGCTAGAATAAGCAAAGAAGGCTTCGCTTTGATACCTCGACACCGCGGTCACAACGATATATCTTCTCGTCCCCGTGGTAGGCCTACTTGAGTGGATTTGCCTCTCAGGGGCAACTTTAAGATGTCTC
>JABSTR010003653.1:0-20000 GCA_013339765.2 Haemaphysalis longicornis
TTGCTCGCTGCAGTCTCGACCGCAGCACACGTCTGTTTCGGCCAGAGCTCCATATGCAAATGTCGTCCGCGTACAAGGAGATTTCAACCGACTGGGGCAAGCATTTTTCCAGGCCTATAATGGAGATGTTGAACAGCGTGGGGCTTATCACCCTGTCCTGGGGAACACCTCGAGTCACTCTGTACAGTGCTGAGTCGCCGCTGTGTGTTGACATGTATACATACCTATCGGAGAGATAGTTTGATAGCCATGCATACATGCGGCCTCCTATTCCTGAAGACTTCATCGTCACAGTTGTTTGAATGTGGAAGCAGGTCATTGGAGATACCGGAAAGTACACAACGATCCTACCGTCCGTCTTAGGCTGTTTCAGACTGGTGCCGCAACTATCGTACTAACGTTAAAGAATGACGTCATTTCACGTCTAAGCCATCCCAACTGCGTGACACTCCGTTTTTTTTACGTCCATAGATCACGATACGGCTTTTGCGTCGGTAGTCTGAACATACCCTTACGTTACGTTACAATTTGCTTTAGGGGCTATTGCAGGACCACGGGCTGGGCTGTCTGCAACGCAGTTTGTAATAACTGATAGATGTTGCCATTTAGGCCTTGTACCTTCAATCTTCATCGAATGAAACGTGTGCCTTGAATTTTTACAGCACTGTCTATACTTTGCAACGAGTGGCCAAAAAAGTAAAATTCATTGCTGAATACGTGTTTCCGCTACATTTTAAAGTGACTATTAGAAAATGTGTAATTCAGGCTAAAAAAATGTTTCTATTGTATATTGAAACGCTGTGAGAATGGTATTATATGGTGTCTAAAGTTTAGAGAACGCACAAAGTAAGTACTTCATCCGATGCCGAGCAGTGGGAGTCAGCTCGTTGCAGCGAGCAAGGATAGCACTAAACAAAAAGCGCTCAATGACCGTTTATTTGCTTAATAAATGAGAGATAAATCGGCATCACAACGAATTGCTGTTACTGTCGGGTACTCTACTGTTGTTATTGTAGTATCCCTAGAAGGCGATACCACGTTAGCCCACGTTACGGAAAGCATTTTGCAAACCAACAGGGGTCTCGATGTGATTGTGCGGCTTCTCGTAGAACACACGCTTGTCAAAGAGCTCATGTAGTAAGCTTCTCATAACGAGAAGATTGCATCATCGGTGAATAATCAGCCGGCAAAATTTCTGCAACCTCGAAGCGGGTTTGTTGACGCGAGTTCGATTCCCGGCCGCGGCGCCAGCGTTTCAGATGGAGACGAACAGCAAAAACGCCCGTGTGTACGAGATCTCGGTGCGCGTTAAAGATCCCCAGGTGGTCGAAAGTAATCTGGAGCCCTCCACTACGGCGCGACTCATCGCCTGCGTTGCGTCGGCGCGTTAAACTCTACAATGAATCATCAATCAATCTCGAGTAAGAGCCGCCCCGTGTTTCTCGGCGTGACTCATCTACCGTGTCAGTAATAAGGCAGCCGCGAAGGCGGAAGCTTCATTCCACTGCTCTCTCCCACCGAGCTACGCCAGGTCATCATGCACGCGCTGTCAGATTGAGGTACGCCCGATGCAGTGATGGTTTGTACTGAAAAGAAAAATTTTCAGTCCTATATTAGAAAAAATTCCTTTTTTTGTACATTTTTCTCTACAAGTTTTTCAAAAATTGCCTGAAAATTTGCTGTATTCTGGCTTTGTACCTGACAGATCTTTAGGCGTATTCCTGTTCGGATTTGGGTGTTAGCCAGCGCCACATATGGCTACTTTACGTACACTCCGGCACGCCCACGCCGTTCAGAAAATCAGTTTTTTGTGAACTAAATTCTACTATATCTGCTGCCCCGCAGCGTTTGACTATCCATTTCAGATTTTGTACCTAGCAGCAAGGTTACATTGCATGTTAAAGCTGCAAGTTAAAACTGCTCGTGTGAAAAAGAGCGGGACATTGTTGTGTAGTTGAGGTAATTTTAGCTCAGCGCCGCAATTGCGGCCACCTTCTCTTTTTGACAGCACACGACCAAAAGCGCCCCCGAAATAACTTTTTGTATATTGCTCAGAAATACATGAGAACAGGCTTCAGCCGTTCAGCCACCGCCGCTTCACCCGTAACTAGATAGCTCCAATAAAGTATTCTTTCCTGTATGCTCCCTCCTGTTTTATGAGCTGTATTGGAAGCGTTCAGGGATGCTTGTGGCTCGCGCGAGCACGAATGTGGATATTAGATGCAAAGCATCTCTTGCTCTCGGCTCTGTCGTCCGTCGTCCATTGTCCCCGTCCATCCACCGGCCCAGGAAGACACCGGCAACACTGCCGCTCCAGGAGCCCCTTAAGGGGAGGTGTGCTCGTCTTGTGCCGGCCCAAGAAGGCACCGGCAACACTGTCGCTCCAGCATCTCATGGTCGGGGCTATGTCCCTCCCTGTTATTGCGCCGTCCACACCCACACTGCGCATGCTCGACTCATCTCGGGCCGGCCCAGGAAGACACCGGTAACACTGTCGCTCCAGGAGCCATTAAAGGGTAAGACACCACCGGGCATTCAGCAAGCCCAGCATGCACAGTAGGGGTATAGACGGCGCAACAACGACAAGGGAGGGACATGGGCCCGCCGCATCTAATAAAATTACACCACCGTCCCGTAGGGGAACCCTGAGTAGTATGCGAAAGAGCCATGGGCAATTTCCCATTTCGTAGTTCCGGTAAGTGAGAAGTGTGGTAGTTACCATGGAAACCAAACTGTAAATATGACGGTAGCTACGTACCTCAACCTAATGGAAACGACGAACTGAAAACTAATGTGCACTTTAATCGACCCCATAGCTGCTTTGCATACTACTCAGAATTCCCTTACGGGAAGATGGTGTCATTTTTTTAACATAAATCAGATGAAGTGTAAGAGAACGTTTTAAAAGAAAACAAAGTAATATAAGATGACAGGTTGGTTCGCTGACATTATTAAAGCAAAGCTTTACCACTTTCGTACAGCGATTTCGTGGAGGATGCGCAAATGACCTTTTGACCGGCGACACACACCCGGCGACACACCCCTCGAAGCCCATCATGCAATTCGCCGGGCCCGCTGTTTGCGCCTGCGGGCGCCGACTGCGGTCGCGACCGCCGCTGCAGCCGAGGCAGCCAACCACCCCCGCAGCCTCCCATGAATGCGGCGCTTGGTAGTTTCGGGCGACGTGACTCGTCTCGCGCCCGGCAAAGAGGAACGGTGGGTTCGCCATGAGTGAACGCCGCGTTCGCCCGGCCTCCTTCTGTGAGCGTTGCACGGAACTGAATAACTTTGACACGTTGTCGGCAATACAGCTAAATGAAAGGTTAACCAATCGAAACCAACACTCAACCAGACTAAGCCAAGCTTTTGGTTTCATATCCAAGGTTAGCGGAGCGAAGCCGTAGCAATTTTTTTTCCTTTTTACTCCAAGGTTCCTAAAACTCTCTGAATCTTTTAAAGATTCTCTTTTTCCCTTTCGGCCAAAACACACACCTGATAATTCTAAAAAAAAAAGAGAAATTCCCTGCCTGGAACATCACTGGCCCGGCGAGGCAGCGAACGATTGGGCGCGGGTCACGTTCAGCACCCGACGAGTAGGAAGCGATGGGCGTGTGGCTCACGCCTCAGTGATCGCCGCCTCTACGGAGGGCGTGCCTGAACACCTAGAATTTTCAGACAAACAAGCCTACAGCTCGTCTCTAAGTTTTCGCTTGGGCGTGTGTACACGAATGAAAACGTTGTGGGACACGGTGCAAAACTGAACAAGCCCTGTCCCGGGTAGCACGTTCTGCCTAATGCTGCGTGAAGAACAGCCAGGAGGGCGTCGAACGGTGCTTTCATTGTTATTTATTACCTTCATCAAAAACTCTTGTTTTTTTTTGTACACAACTATGTAGCTCGCCGAGCAACTTGCATCGAGCTGAGCTCCACCTATGCTTTCGCGCTCAACTTATTGCGAGACGCTTCGCCGAGAATTTAGTGACAAATTGTTCGTCAGCGCGGTTTATATTTGTGTTTTTCTATATGATTAGTAGTGCAGCCCAGAGTGCTTCTGAATTCATTAAGGTTGAGGGCACAAGATGAACAATGGGAAACTGCAGGCTTTCGTGAAAAATAAGATGCCCAGGGGAGACAGAAGCGTTAAGCAGTCGTAATACATAAGTTTGGGATTTCTAGTTGTTATGCGGCCATCACGGACCTTTGAAAATAATGATTGCAAGAACACGACAGTAATGCCTATTCTTTGTAACAAACTAGCATTTTGCGTATGAAAGAGGAGAGGTATCAAGAATGATTGGCAACAGATTTTTGGCGTAACCTGTATCTATTGATGATCGGCCTTTAAAAATCAAACTGTTGTGGTCATTATATGTGAAGAAGCACAATAGTCGCTTAATATAACAGGTTAATCTTTGATGGGAAGGAGGGGGGGGGGGGGCAGTCGAGTCTGACACGTTTGCAAATAGCGGTGAAGTATAAGGCTTTTTTCTGTCGAGGAGGGGAACAGTCACCATAGTCTTATGCGCCCGCTCTTGTTCAGGCCTTCTTGTTATTTCCTGTGTTTGTTTGTATTTTGTCGTTTTGTACCTGAAAGAAATGTGTACATTTTTTTGTAAATTTACCATCAGTTTTGCGGCATCAATAGCAAAAGCAAATAAATCACAGACAATCGGCTAGTTACAATGCGGCAATTCGAGATTTATGGGACAGGACACTTGAGCATTGCACTCGTATATACAGCGAATATGTGTATCTGCCCAAATAAGGGAAGAAATTTAAGTTTCTTAAGCCTAAAGACTCATGTTACAAAAGAAAAGGAAGAATACAGCAGTGACTTGTGACCAATAAAATTTCTGAAACCCGCTCTCATTGTTCCTTGAGATGTGCAACCTGTACGTTACAAATCCAAAGAAATAGAAAATTGCCTGTCACGACTTTCTTTTCTCTAAACGGGGAGACCAAGTTGTCCCAAAAAGACAGCGCTTCACCAATAAAAAATCCAGGGCGAAGAATACGGAAAGTTCTATAAATGAACGCAAATTCAGAAGAAATATGAAAGTAGAGCATCGAAGTTGCCGCTCTCGTTGCACACAGGTTCCCAGGCTCGGATTACCTTATTTTTAGGGTGTCTGTCAGGTTGAAACTTTATTTTCAATATATATAGGGAAAGAAATAAAGTTTCGCTTAGGCCGAGTTGTCAATTTCTGCTATCCGTCGCTTGTTAGGGAGCAACAGCTTTCCGCGAGCAGTTGGGCAACCAAGAACCCAGCGTAAATTGGAGGTTATATAACATAGGTCGAAGTTTACAAATACTTTTCACAAGCTGCGTGATTTCTCCTCTTTTCGCATAGTTTTGTCAGCACAGTGCTCGTCAAATGCGAGTAATCACTCTATATTGTTTCCCTTTTATTGCACAAAAAAGAACAGCAGGTGATATGTTCTTAACTTATGACACTGCTGTGTTCCCCGTAAAAGAAAAATACTGCTACTAAAATTCTCCCACAAGAGAACAGTAACGGCGTAATCAGGTGCGGCCTTTCACCCTACCGAACTGCTGTCAAATATCCATGTTGCAGTAGTTTTCACATATAAATGGACAGTCCGGGAGTTATTTCGTCCAAGCGCTTCAAAGGTTGTTGGAGAGAAAGCATTAGGTTGAATGTTAAAGCAGGGTTAGAGGTAAAACGAAGTTTTATTTTTGGTAATACTGTGCCCTTTGGCAAGTGTAATCTAATGTTCGTCTTTTTTGGGGAAGTATTGAGCCCTCAGTTATCTGGTTAGTCGGGCACTCAAAATACCGTGACGACGGCTGTCCCACCAGCTACCATAGTGAAGTTGCACTGCCTCATATTTTTAGGGGCGAAGCTCCTCTTGCTCGGGCCCTGTCCCGTCCCTCGTTGCTATAGCACGGCACATTAATGATGATTGTGGCAGGATCCCCCTAGGGATTGGCCAACCAAAAATTGGCCGAAGTGGTCAAAACGTTCATCGCGTTTGTTGCTACCCAACAAAGAGGAGAGCAAGAAGAAGAGGTGGTCGTTCGTCGCCTGCGAGCTCAAGACACGTACCTGGGTTACACGACACAAGACGCTCTGCAGAAGGCGACGGCCAAGGTGGCTAAAATGTCAAACACCAAATTCGCCAACTTACCCATGGAGATTCTCATCGTCCAAAACAACCCCTACGTAACCACCCCAAACATCGACGTCGTCGACGGGCTTGTCAATGGAGCGGTGGAAAGCTTGACGTGTCGAGTCTTTATATGATGTGCGGGCGAATGTTTCACGGTTGTACCGATAAGCATTTTTGCTTCGTCTCTCTCATCATCATTCACTTCGTGGAGATGGCGGAATGCTTTTCATGCTATCTCAGCTTCAGGTATGTGCGTTCGTCGCAGTTGAAGAATAATAGCTTCTTCTTGTTTATTCACGCCCAAGTTGGCCTCGTATGATTCTACTAGCCCCTTTCTACTACTAGCCCTGTTGACTTTCTCGTGTGTCTTCACAGGCGACGGCAGCAGAAGGTAAGAGATTATGATGCGAGGGAAAGGGCATTTAGGAACCTTATTTTATGATTAAAAAAGTGAGCCCAGTTTGGTCACAAAAAAAAAATGCCTATTCTCAGCCAGCCAGCAAAAATGCCTATTCTCGGCCTGTGACTCTCATCCGCTAAGGTGCCACAACCACGTTTACAAATCTGTTTTTATTAAGTTGACTTTAGGATGGGAGAGCACGATGAAATGTAGTCAGAAAGCAAAATCACCCCTAAGCACGACATTTTGCCGCAACTTGAAGCTCCCCGCAGAGCCTGATTTTTTTGTTGCTGTTGTTGGAGCCATGGTAATATCGCTCCTAACCACCCTGGTGAAGTTCCGGCATGGTATACGTCAGTAAAAAACGCTGTATTCTCTGCAGATAGAACAGCTGCTGCAAAAAGTTGGCGACTCCAAGAAAACTGTCACGTTGTAACGTATCAGATGAAGCTCCCTATGGTGATGCTAAGTTTTACTTCCGAGCCTACAGATGTCTCACGATGCCAGCCTAAAATCACCACTGCGGTGATAAAATTGATGTTAGACTGGCATGCTTTGGGGAGTCACTATTTGGGGATTATGTCGGAACCCTTCACAACAATGTTCATCCTCAACAGCTTAAAGAATTGGGTAGGCAACTTAGCGGCCATCAAGATTCAGTACTCTGAGCATTCCGCTTTTCTAAAGAACCCCCCCCCCCCCAAAAAAAAAAAAAAAAAAATCAGGAACTTGCCCCGAAGCACCGTGCGTGTAACCCTAATTTGACATTGAATACTACACGTAAATCCGCAAAACTACTTTATCACTTATAGTTTCCAACAGTGGCTGCGGTCAATGAAGGGATTACTGGCTTATAAGTTAGCTGTGCATAAGTATTGAAGTTACAAGAGAAAAGTGGCAAATTTAGTGTCGGAACCTCAAAGCAGAAGTTTGTGTAAGCCCCGTTTCTCTATTCGGTCGGAAGCGCCCGAACGTCGTTTGACAGGCCCAGCTTGGAAATAATTTGCGGCCTGTCACGGATCGGGAAAAAAAGGAAAACAAAGCAGTACTGCTTTATGGAGTGTTCAGGACCAAAAATCCCGGATAGGCCCAATGACAAATTAGTTCATATAGAAAGTTATAGGCATGTGGAGTGGCAAAACAGCTTTAGAGCAAAAAAAAAAAAAAAGGAAGGCATGTTTAGGTCGTTATGGCGTATATACAAAGCCTCAGTTCGTAATCTCTGTTGCCGTTCTGGGGCCAACCCAACCAGCAAGAGGTCGTAAAGGTCAGTGATACTATTGCTTTATACACGCCAGTAGTCCAGTGCACGGGCCCGGGCTGGCCCGAAAGCCCGAGCCCAGCCTGGCCCGCGGGTCGGGCTCGGGTCGGATAGCACGCATTTTCTCGGGCCCGGGCCGCGCTCGGACTTGAACCAGAATTTTGTCGGGCCGTGCCGGTCCGATCGGGCCCGGGCAGTTCCTGAGGCCCGGCTATTCTGTGCCACAAATTCAAAATTGTTGGCAAGAGAACGTGTTCTTGTTGATATTTGAGGTAAAGTGAAAACAATAAATGGAAGTTGTAGTTCACTACCGCGCTGTAAAAGATATGATAAAAAGACGATTGCACTTTGAAAGCCTTCACATCAATAAAAGAGACGTCTGGGTCCCGTCAGCGTAGTGGGAGAGAGAGGTCCAGAAAAAGAGGGCACTCCAGCCACAGACTACAACACGATTGTATTTTCTCTCTCCTTTTCAAACTAAAACAAACAGAACAAACGTGACCGGTATTAATTAAATTACGAAAAAATAACGGGCTTATCCCTGGAATAAAATTGGTGCCCTCCTTATTTATATCCCTTTGTTTATTAATCCTACCCTTGAGTTTCCCAACAGAATTCGCGCAAACTCTACTTAACCCCAAAACAATTTCCCTCATTCATTGTCCAGTAGGTCATTAGGACGTTGCCGCCAAGTGCAGCAGCTTTACTGCCCTAAGCCGGCTCGACAAAGCAATTTTTACATGGGAAGGAGGCCGCGTTCACAACACTACTTTGCAACTTTTAACCTTTTATGATTTCGGCACCCTGTCTATTTTTACCCAATCCGTCCAGGAGGGCGTACAGAAATTATGGTCTTCCTTTTTTGCGTGTGAAGAGTTCGACGAACCAATTTTCTAAGCAGAGCCCATGATTTTCCGCGCAAGAATTTTGTTAGAGCCATGACTAAAGGCAAGAAAGAACAGAAACGCAGATAAAATCATGCTGCTAACGTAACTAGAGGGAAAGACAAAAATCAAATGTTGAAACCGGACGCGTCGTGGGATCAAATTTCAGCAAGGAATGGAAGAACAAAAGGTGCAATATCTCTTAAAGAATTGCAATAATAAAAAAATCCACTTACTCGGAATCACTTAAAGGGAAGCTGAAGCGCTTTCCAAAAAAACTGAGTTAGAGGCACGTTTATATAGTTTCCTGCGCGCTGACTCCGAATATCACATTGAATTTTAGCGTGCATGAGTCCAACCGGCATTTATCTTGCACAACGCGCGGTCTGGTTTTGAAGACGCGCCCTTTTCGTCTTTTGACGCCCCTGATTGGTTGCGCCCGCCATGACGTCAAAGAAGGGCACCCTTCGGCCGCGCGGCTTGGCAGAAGCATTGGGAACGATCGCACGGCAGCGGCGCTTGCCTTTTCGGAAATTTAGCTTGCAGTTTAATGTTCGCACATGACTGCAAGTTTATTTTATAACTGCCCGTGCTGTTGGTTCAATTATCTTGGAGCTTAAATTTGCTTTACACGACTGAGAATCCCAAAGCAGTTACTGTGGCGTCGGCTAGAGGGTTCCGTAAAAATATTTATGAATTAGGCAATCAGCATAGGGGGTTTCTATTTCTTATGTTCATATTAGGTACTGCCTGAACTGTTTGCTCCTATATACGAAACCGTTTATGCCGAAGATTAAGTGGCGTTTTATATACAATCTACCTGCGAAAAGCATATGTTGCCGGTACACGCATAAACCAACAAGCGGACTCTGCTGCCGAATTTCCTTTGTTCCTTGTCGCCCACCCCAGCCCCGTTACTCATCCCCATAGAAAAACCCACACGCGCGCGTTATTTGGGCAGCGGCGCTAAGGCGCCTCCGCAATCGCTAGCTGCACTTCGAAGAGTGGCGTCTTACTGCTTGTCATGCATTTATTCTGAAAACACTGTAGCATACTGGTGCCTCCGTACCACTATCGGCTCTAGTAGGGCTTGCGTGTGCGTTGCGCATTCTAATACGATATTACGGCCCCCTCGTTATAATTAACAGACCAGTCGGACAAGGCAGTTACGTTGTAGTTACGTTACGTTAGGTAACAATCACCAAACTATTGTGATAATAAATCGTTGGCCTGCTTCAGCATTTCTAGATTTAAGCATTTACCGCGCTAGTCGGACAAAGGCCGTATATCTTTACTCTTCGCTCCTAATTTTTTTATAGTCTCGTCGTAATATATATCAATGACTATTATTGGCGCACATTTGAGGTTTAGCGGCAACAAGTGCTTGCCAGGTTATAATATGCAGGCACACGGGATCTTGGGCAAAGAATTAGGCCCCCGCAGTCAACACAAATTATGGCACGGTGGTGGTTCGGAGCGGTGTATTTTCACTCCAGACAAATATTACCTTATCGTGGCATGTATACTTGCAAAGTAAGTAATGTGGTGGTCTTGGTTGTGTTACTTTGTAGAAATACATTTTACCTCTCAACCTGGACAGAACTTTCATCAGGATTGGCCTCTTGGTTTAGTTTCGCTAGAAATTGGGTTTTTGAACCCTGTTGTAAGCCCATAGGGAAAGAAAACCGACGCGTTTAACGAAACAAGTATTTCTTGAACAAATGTGACTTTGTTTCTGTGACGGAACGAAACACCCCTGGTCAAAGTACAGCAGTATTCCCCATCCTTCCTAAATCTAGAATCTAATGTGAACATTCACGTCCGTCGCATCAAAAAAAAAAAAAAAAAACGCATTGGAGCGTTTTACAAAGTATCTAACGTAGTGTAGTATATTCTCTGTCATCAAGCACAGCCATCTCGGTTGTCGCTTCCGTATGTTACCAAACATTCCGGCGTGCATTATCCTGCTTAGGAATACGGCATGGTAATGTATGCCTCGTTTGGCGTTCGTGCATACTTTTTAAACACGAAAATTGTACATATAAGTGCTATCAACCCCAATCACCACAAGTATCATTCACAAGGAAACACGGCGAAAAGAGCATGGCAGAGGCGGCTGATCCGGCCGGAGGTCCAGGTGTGACGTTTTTCAGCCGACTTTCGCCCGCGCTCTTCGGTCTTCCGGCATCGCGCGGCGAGTGGGGGGCGGGGCATCAGGCCACTTTAGTTTGCGCATTGCGCCGCTTCTATTGGATGTATTGCGAAAATATTTCGCACACGGGAACTACTCAATGTGTACTTACTGCTGGTCAACTTTTCTTTTAATTCTAAAACCGCTTCACCTTCCCTTTAAGGTATCCTCAGGTGTGCCTTGATTTTGAAGAATGGCAAATGAAGTTACACCTTGCCTTGATTTTGAAGTTGCAAATGAAGTTACACGACTACCGAAAATACAGCTTCTAAGTGAGGATAAGTTCTACAAAGTTCGGCCGAAGTTTAAAGGAAATTTAAATCTAAAGTAGTCGTTTTCGCTTTGTGCTTACGCTTTTTAGGTTGACAGCAAACTTCTTCAAGTTCATATTAATATCCTGTCGGACTAGGGATCATATTTAACAACACTCTGGCGGGCTCGGGCCGGGCTGGGGCTCATATTTGAGAAGTTTGTCGACCTCGGGCCGGGCTCGTGCTCACATTTTAAAAATTCGTCGAGCTCGGGTCGAGCTCGGGCTCAATTTTTATAAATTTCTGGGGCCCGGGCCGGGCCTATGCCGTGTCTCTATCGGGCCGGGTCGGGCGGGGCCTAGAAATTGCGGCCCGTGCATTGCTCTACACACCAGCATGTTTTTATTACTTTACTCGTGCATTACGTCGGGTAACAAGAAAGAAAATATGGCATAAAATCGAACCACAGAGTACTTCAACATATACCCCGCTTCCACGTTTAAAGCAAAGCTTTACTGCTCTCGTCAAGCGGTTTTGCCGCTGATGCGGAGGTTCACCTTTTCACTGTAGACACAGCCCATACGACACACCCCTTGAAGCGCATCATGTGACTCACCGGGCCCTCTTTCGGCGCTGCGCAAAAGGCCCCTTTTTCAGTCCTTCTGCTCAGCTATAGCGGCGGCGGCCGCGGCGGGTGCGGCCGATGAGCTGAGAGCCACCCGACCACCCACACAGCCTCCCACGCACGCGCCGCTGGGTCGTCTCGGGCTACGTGAATCGCCTTAAGCACGGCGAACAGGAACGCCGAGTTCGCCCAGGCGTTCGCCGTTCCTCCTCTTGTGAGCGTTGCACGGGACCGAACGGCTTTGAGCCGGGGTCGGCAATACAGCTACATCAAAGGTTAACCAAGCAAAACCGAGACTCAACAAGACTAATCCAAGCTTTTGGCTTGCATATCCAACGTTAGCTGAGTTTTAAGCCGCAGCCATTTTTCTTTGTAATCCTTTCGTTTCGTCCACATTTATTCCTATCTTAAATGCCCAAGTCTTCTTACATCCTTCACGAACAGTCGACATTTCAATCACGCCTTTAATTTTTTTAACAGAAGAGCTCTTTAGGCCGAAACAAATCCGTCTGGCGGACACTGAAAACCCCCAGCTCGAGTGAGCGCGTGCCTCGCGGCGACCGCCCGGAGTCGTTCAGGCTTGCGCATGGGCGTATGCCACACGAAGGGTTTCCACCTTCGTCGTCGTCGTCGTGTAGTGACAGGCGCGACATGGGTCCGCCACGCCGAGGACAATGACGACAGATCTGTCGAGCCATCCCTGCACAATCCACATCGAATTCAGACGCTACTCCTTCACACGCACTCCTATCCTTTCAATAGTATCAACATTTAAATTTTGGGTGGAATGTTCATTTTTGTGGTTCTCGGCAATGCGAAGTGACCTTCACCGAGCTGCGCTGCAGGATTCATAGACTAAATTTTTATCGGTTTAGAACAGTGCTTTCGCCTACGGAACTATGTGTGCGGTGCTAGATCCCGGAAACAATCGAATATTTTTTCTCGCCTGGCGCGCCGCTTCTCGGCAGCTGGAGAACTGCTTTTGAAAAACCCAATTGAGCGTGTGGGTTTTTTATCGGTTCTCCTTATATTATATATTGGCGGAATAAATTTTGGGCATAAAAAAGATATATATATATAAGAAAACTTCGAACAAGGTAACACCCACGAGTGTTGCCAACGTTTCAGTAAAGAGACTTTCCTTCGTCAGGTGGGTGCTACCTTGTTCGAAGTTTTCTTTTCTTGTATTCTCTACTACCATCTTCAAAGTTTTACTGCTCCCTATATATAATTGTATTTATGCTTTTTTTTCTGCTTCACCTCGCTTCAATTGCTGAATGGTAAGAATTATGGGTAATTCGGGTTTTAATCCTAACGAAGTTTCATTTTACGGCCTCGGTCGGTCCAGTAATAAATTAGAATTTGAGGTCCTCGCGAATTTCTGCAAGTGAGTTCGCCCTGGCCAATCACCCCTTGTGGGTATTCTGGGTGGGTAAAAAAATTGGGGGTATTATCATGATCATAATCATCATCATGCGTGGAGGCCACCACCAGAAAAGCTGAAGAAGTGCAGGTTCACCGAGGCGAGGACACGCTGCATGAGGGATAGCCCTGCGCGGCTCTGCCGTCTCAGGTCGACGACGAGAGAGGTGACGACGATATGAATAAAACATCTACATTTCTTTAATGGTCTTTGGTTTGCAGTGCTCTCCAAACGGCTTTGCACTGCTGGGGCCCGGCGGCTTTTTCTCTTCTGGGACACGCTGTCAGGGTGGGGAGACTCTAGTTAGGCCCCCAGTTCTGCTCTTTCTCCAACACAGCACCACCAGTGTGAGCTGCGGCAAACTTTTCTTTCGCAATTAAAACACTATCTTTCTCTTCTCTTGCCAAATACAATATCTAGAAGAGAGAGGGCTTTTTATTTATTTATTTACAAGATTTACAAAACAAGGAACATAGAAAAAACAAGAAAAAAATCTATCTTTCTCTTCTTTTGCAAACTACAACATTTACAGGAGAGCGGAATTTTTTGGGCAAATTTAAACAATTTTTCTTCTATCTTGCTCTTCTCTTGCACTACAACATTCAGAGGAGAAAGAGATGTTTATAAAAAATTGAAAACGTTTTTACATATCTTAAACGTCTTCTAAAAACTGCAATATTTAGAGGAGAGAGGGATTTCTAGGGGAAAAAAAGCAGTTTTTTTACAAGAAATAGGCGCGCACAGCGCGAGTGGAAAAACCAAAAGAATATGTGCTACCAAGAAATCCGCGTGCAAACCTGCACATACATGCACTCTGGTGCAGGAGAAAGCCCAGCTGGTAAATAAATAAACCCCAGAATAATTTAAGACTCCGTACAGAACCCCAGACACTCTTATAAGCAATAAGAGCTTTGCAGCACCCCTCCCAGGCCCGAGGAGGTCATACAAGAGTAAACACATTGCGTCTCTGGCGCCACCATATATATGCCGACTGCTTAAAGGTTCAAAGAAGGGACTGATTTCCAACCCACCTCTCACATCACAGTCGCTAGACAGCTTTGAACGCTGTTTGTCTAGCCCTGGCTGACCGCCGGTAAGAGCATGCTTTATATCTCGGAGCTTTCATCACGAAGAGATAAGAAACGCGTATGCTCGCTGAAAAATTCAAACTGTGATGGGCCGAGCTAATGGGTTCTCTTAGTAGACGCTCAAGAACGTTAGGCACGCCAAATCCCTCCGCTTGCGATTGGGAATGCACGCTTCTAATACCTCAGTGGGCTGTTTTGCCACTGCCTCTTTTTTGGGCGACTGGAGTTTTGCATCATTCGATATTTGATTGCGACTACTTGTGCCTGGATGAATGGTGGTTGGGAATACCTTCGGTGGATCATAGCCGTGTTCGTGGAGATTTACCTTTTTTAAGAGGAATGAAAATAATTCCGAAGAGGGATTGCCAAGCTGTTCCGCATTTAAAACGATGCGTGATGATTCCCCGTCTGTTGCGCTGAAACATGTCTTCTGTGGCCAGAACACGCTGTCCTCTTACTGCGTACTCCGCGCCCCTGCATTGCGGGGGAACGTTTATCGCATACCCATTGGCCGTGTCGCTACTGCATAACGACCAATCAGACCATTCCCGATTGTTACAAAGAAGGTCGCAATGATGACATACTGATGACTGTGGCAATGCCTTGTGATGTGTTCTTGCAATTTTCTTAGAGCCGGGCATGAGACGAAAAAGCTCAAAAGCTTTCTTTAGGGAGCTATCAATTTTAGAATTTCGCGTTTTAAAGCAAGGAAGGCAAACGTTAAACTAATAACTTCAGCTAGAGGTAACAAACACGCATTTAGCATGCTATTTAGGTTTTAATATTCTTTGACACAAACCAGCGCTTTGCGATCAGCGATTACCAGTATGTTTTATTTTTATATTGACAATCTCCGTCACACGTCATGTTGAAACAAATGTGGCTATTCATAGAGTATACGTATTTGCTTATAACAGGCGTTCTCGTGGGTACCAAAGTTTCGAAAACAATTAACCAAGGCCCACTAATGTAGGACACGGGAAAAAAGCGGGCTTTATATACTGGTAACTCCCGAAGTTGCCAATTTCCCGTAAATTTGAATGAAGTGTTCTTGTTTTACAGCCGGAATAAATAAATAAAACGTACCGACTGCTTTCCAAATGATAGAATACCGTGCACAGCTTTGTGTAACATAACTAGCTGCGTTTAGTTTGGTAAATTGCAGCTTAGCAAAAATGTTTTCTCAATGATTCTCAGTCAAAAAGTATGGTTACTAAGCACGTAAGACAGTGCCTCGGGCCACACAAATCGTGGAGTGATTTCACTGCTCCTAGCATTCTTGTTACAGCTAAAATGATCCCTGGAAAGGTTTTGAGTTGAAGAGAAATCTGACATTATAATTATCCGAGATAAAGCTTACCAGATTGAGTTAAAGCCTCCTAATGCCGACAATACAGAAAGACGATGTACCAGTCAATGCGCCGACGAACACAAAGATGTTCTGTGACGCTACAGTAATAGTGTTCGGGTGCGAATTACTGGAGGTATTCAAATATAAATGATGGCAACACGTTTCGCAGTGGATCGGTATGTCAAGGAGCGGAAAACAGTATTCATAGCATTAAGGCATACAGATCGCGTTTAAACATCTGAGTATATTAAAGAACGATTGGCTTTCTTGGGCTACTTAAACGCAGAAATTTTGGTCTCACTATGTTTTTCAGTCTGTCTGTCTGTGACTCGATTCAGCCACCCGGCCAAAGTGAAACGGACGGTGTGCAATAGTCTTATCTACCCAGAGCCAAATGTAAACGTCCAAGTCCGGTGTCAATGTTCCTACTTGTCAACATTGTTGAACAAGAACAAGATATTACGAAAATATATAATCAGAAAATCAATATATAAGTGATATTTGCAGTGTTCCTTTATAAAAAAATTCATGAATACGTGGTTTTTGCGATAGCAAATGAAATACTATACTGCAGCAAAAAAATTTACTCTGTCGCCTGCTGTCTCCAGCGCCGCTATACCTCTTGGCGGCATTTTAAGAAATCAAACGGCAACAGTAACGAAAGGTTCCGTTAGATATATTCCACATTCCGCTTGGAACGTGCGAGGAGAGAGAGAGAGAGATAGAGACTTTATTATAAGTAACCCGGCTTCAGGGGGAGCACCTCACAGGGTTCCGCCCTGACCTTAGTGTCCAGGGACACGGGACTGGACGATCGTCTTCAAGGTCCCGCGAGCGGAGCGCGAGGAGTGCCGGGGGCGCCGGTGAGGCGACCGGCCTCCTGCTCGGTCCGCCGCTGCGTACCCAGAGCCATCGCCAGCGAGGGGGGAAACATGGTTCTATGAACGTTGAAGTAGTGCTCCTCGATTCACGCGCGTCTCCGCCGTACGGCAGCGCTGGCGTCAAGGCACCCGGCATGAAAAAGTGGAGCGCGGTAAATATAAATTGACTTGAGCAAACTTCTAGCGTGTTGTCTTGGGAGGAACGAGACGAAGCAGCAACAGCATGAGAGGTAAGCGGGAAGGAGAAGGGAGACATTTACTTGACAGGGGCGCCCAGTCGACTATCGTCTTTCGTCGACATGTGCAGCGAAAGGAGCAGATACATGGCAATTTCTTGGATACATATTTGAAATCGCGCCGTTGCCTTCGAGCCCTTTTGTCGCAGTACCTCGCAGAAAAAGTGGTGTGCATGACCGTGTTGATTGTTCTTTATGTCTCTGTGGTAAAGGAAGCAGCAACGTTTTAAGTCTACACTGGCATATACAAAAGACACGAAGTTTGCAAGGTCCTCCAATGGCTATATGAACACGTACCACCCTGTTTTACGCGTCAGCACACAGGCATTTTGCGAACCCATTACCGCTACTGAGCACATTGATCTCCTCCAACAAGAACACTACACGTGCTGTTAGCTTTGGAGAAAATGGCCATTCGATTCGGTCCATAACGGCTTCTCTAAGAACGCTTCGAGTATTTTGGTACAGGTTTTAACAACAGGCTGTTTTTAGGATGTAAGACAGGTATTGAGGAATAGCGTTCCCACTACCGATATTTAGCACCGTACCGTGCCTAAACGTACAAACGAAAGCTGTTACCTGATAACTAAAAAGTAGAAGCTTAAGTTATAAAAAGAAAATTCATCATGTGCGGTTTTACTGCAGAAATGGCAGTTTACGTATAATTTCGGTCCACCTAAGCCGTTGTACAGTAGGTATTCGGCCAGTCACATTTATTCAATTTTTCGTACGTAAACTGCACTTAGGTTTGAACTTGAAAATGTACAAGTTAACGGCATTGGAACTCAGTAGTGTATTGTCCAGAAATTGATGTGGCTTGAGACGTGTGGGGATAATTTTAAAAGCACTTATAAATATTAGGACGTCGCAGTTACTGTCTTGATTGTAATGTAGCAAAGAGAACTATTTCTGTGCTGAGCTTTGGTAGCCTCGCTAACTTGAGGGTGGCATTCATGCTCTACAGGAACTGACGTATATTCGGTTAAGTGTACAAAAACGAGAACATCTCTTGTCAACAGTGGGTGCATGCAGTCGTTCCGTAAAAGCTGTGACGTTAAAGTTTGCGCCAGCACATCTAAGTTAAACTGCAGGTATTAGACAATGAAAAAAAACTGGCACAGCTTGCACTTGGCCTGCAAGGCTGGAGAAACATCAGAGCTTGCGGCCCCTCTCTCTCTTCGTCGGAGTACCGGCTGTTGCACCCCACACGTATTTTCGAATTAGGGGTGTTAGTATTTTTTTAGTAGTGAGTAGTGAGTATTTTTTTTTTAGTAGTAGGTGTTAGTAGTTAGTTAGTAGTAGTTAGTCGTTAGTAATTTAGTATTAGGGGTGTTAGAGTAGAGTTAGAGTTTGGAGTCCATGCCAAATGCAGGAGGACGAGGAATAAACTTTTATTGAATCCCAATCTGACTTCGTGCGTGGAGACAGACCAGTGGGGGTACTCTTGAGTCGAGGAGTCCCTGGCTCTGGCTGGCCATCCGGGCCCGTCTCACCAGGGTAGCTGGGAGCCGGGTTCAGAGCTGGACAGCTGCACCGCCCACTGTGAAGGGGAAGGGTGGTGATTGGGAAGTAGGTCAGGTGTGTGAGAGCATTCCCATACGATGTGGTAAGGGGTACCTCTTTCGCGGCAAAACTTGAACTGTGGAGTGGGGAGTTTTAAGAGGCCAGGGAGGTGGGCAGTTGTGGATGGCGCTTTCTCGCTAAGGGTAGACAATTTCGCAGGGGACGGCTAAATTTTTTTGAAGAAGCTCGATGGCCGGGAGGACATTCGGCCTGTGAAGTTGAAGTACGGCACGTTTTCTGTGAGTCTGTTATAACCGTGACGTTTCCTCAGAAAAAAACAATAATTTGAAACAAAGTGCAAAGTCTATAGGGCACGCCAACTATTGCTGAAATTCTAGGTCTTTAATTATGACTGTTCTGTTTATTTGATAACTACACTGTTTTATTTTTAAAAAGACCATTCAATCTGTACTCTTTGTGATCACATCTCTGCTCGCATCTGTGGCCCACCAATGAGATCAGTTATGCGCAAGCATACATTATGTTCGAAAAGAGTCTGCGTGCTGGGGTACCCTTCCTTCATCGTGCGTGGTGCATGCAATGTGTCGAGCTGTAAGATCACTTTCGCTAGTCCGCTCTGGCGCAGCCGAAGTGTTCCCGCACTATTTTGTAGGCGTGACCTTCGGAAGAAATTGACACCAATGACCATTGGTCGCCACAGACTCGCTTCACAATTACAAACTACGAGAAAGGCAACAAATGCAACCCCCGCAGCCACGGCGAGACAAAACTTTTTGCATGCTCGCGTGCGCGGACGTGGGCCTGCCTCCCGTCCTGTTCCTGGACGAGCCGCTCTCGGACGTGCAGCCTCCCTACCGTCACGAGGTCATCCGGGCGCTGCAAGTCCTCAGGAGCACCCGGCCACGTCCATCAATCATCACCTCTTACCGGTATACACAACTTCCTGAGACGTTGCTGACCAGCTGTCGCCCCAAAGAACCACTATCTCCTTGTGGCACGGGCGAAGACAGCTACACTCTAAAACGATTATACCCACCAGGGTGTAACTAGCCTTCTATAACTAGCACCCTTACATCCTACCAAAAAAAAAACACCCTTCATGCATGATTTCTCATTTATGACACTCTTACACCCTTGCAAGAACCTAACAGCCCACCCTTCTGAAGGGTGGTTTATCATTCATTACACAATTTCAAAGGGCGTTACTATTTGTGTTTTGATAGGGTTGTAAGGGTTTTATCTCTCACTTTGGAGCTTATTAAAATGCGTTCCTCCTACCCGCTCTCTCCACTTAGATACAATGTTTGAAAACGCTGGTTTGAGTTATGAGTGACGCTGTGTTGTGGCACTGAATACAACAGGATACATAGCCGGTAGCTATACCTTAAAGCCACAGATGAAGTAGAGTGCCACTGCGCACTGAAAATTGTTGCGTTTGTTCTCATGTTTCAATGTTTAACTGTAACCCGCCGAAATGTTGTCTTCAAGGAATTTCTGGTATCTTCCTACGTAGGCGCTAAAGAGAAAAAAAAAAGGAAAAAGGGCAAGAATACTCGCATAAATAAATCGCGTCCCTGTACGAGCAACACTCCGCTTCCTAAATAGAAGGGTTTACAAGCAGCTAGAAAGCTGCCATAGTATGTAAAATATTATTGACTATTTTTTTAAACGCCTTGTCCATAGCTTCTGCCAGTTCTTTGAAAGGAAGGTGGTTAATTACCTGTCCGGCTCCACCTAAAGCCTCTGTAATTTT